>JAULKQ010000554.1:7040-18196 GCA_032356285.1 Smithsoniella earleae
ACGATCATGGAAACAAGAGAGGGGATATCCTGGTGATGGACCTCGATGACATCAAGAACGTCTGAATCATGCACGGGTAGTTACAGACGGGTATTGTTTTGTTTTGTGCCGTTTAGTGTTGGATCGTACGGTAGATTGGAAAAGCCGGCAGAGAAGTTGATTCGTGACTTGGCGGAATGTGCGAGCGCCAGTGTGGCTACGGTATACGTTGGCATAGATTTGGCCGCGGCGCGCGTTCCATAGTCGATTCAATGCATGCGACCCGGACACCACTGAACGGCGTGTAGGGCTGGTGTACGACGGAAGGTTGGTGGTGGACGCAAGCATGCGATGCGTCGGCGACGATCGAATTCTCGCGGCAGGGCCGCTGGTGAAATTCTCGCGCGCCGCGGGCGGGCAGCGGCTTGACGAATTTTCGACGCACGACGTAGCTGCGGCGCTGGCGGACGCGCTGCTCGTCGCGTGCGCGGAAATCGTCCGCGTCGACCCGCCGGCGTCCGCAGCACTCGCTGCGGCGGCGCGCGCCGCCGGGAATCCGCCGAAGTTCTCGGCCACTGTCGCCAGGACTGCCCGGCTCACTGGATCGCACCACTTTGCGTCTGTCGCCGTCCCGTCTCCCGCGGCGCAGTCCGGGGTCTTTCGCAAGCCGCGCGGCGGAAGCATTGTCGCAACGCATAGCCCCAGCGGCCTGTTCCAGATCGCAGTGGATGATTGCGGGACAGTTGTGCAAGCGGCGTTTTTCGGCACTCACCCCGGTATCTCGTCCAACGTGCTTTCGTCGCTCATGCGGCTGCCGGTGACGCTGCTTCACCCCCAACTTGAGAAATCCGTCGAGCTCGGCGAGGTCGCCCGCCCCCCCCCCCCCCTCGGGTTTCAGGTTCTGTGCAGCATAGTACAGCGTCTTCAGCTTGACAGATGGCTTGCTGCAGCTTAAGTGTCGTGCGGAGTATATTCTACAGCCGTGGCTTGCCCCTGTGATGGAACATGGATTCAAGAGTCTGATGGACGTGCTAACCCAATCTGTCATGGAGACCATGAAAAGCAGCTTAGACACAACTGGGGGCTCAAAGAAAACTCAACAAGCGCTATTAGATTGCCAGGACAGCGTCACTAAATTCGTTGCCGACATGGCGAGATCTCAGATTCAGATGGTTGTATAGATCCACACATGACCACCGATCAGTGTTCTTAAGTGTCTCTGTTGACACAATTTAACAGTCTGCACTTTACACCGGTTTCTACATTACACGATACGCGTTTATCAGCTTGCTCTGCTCACGCATACTGTGCGGGAGAATCCCTCTAACAGCCATTATCTGGTAAGACGGCTTGTTCAACTTGGCTGCCGACTGAGTCACCACGCTCTGCCATCCGTCTCTCCTCTGCAGAGCGTCCTGCAGCTTCCCAAACTCGACTAGCGGGTTCAGAACATACAGCGTGTACTCCCAATCATCATCTGCAACCTCACTCTCACACAATTCCCCTGCACACCACACTGTGTCTATCCTCAACCAAAATACACCACCCCAACAACTCACAATCAAACCCGCCACACAACACATAGTGAAGCACCAAATTCAGGCACCAGTAGCCGCAAACTCAGACCACACCAGCATATCTGGACGGCCCTGCCACCGCACTCCCCTCACCCACAACAATAACCTCATCTTCGTCATCCCCCACTTCTACGCTTGCTCTCTCAGCACCCTCCGCCCGCCGTCGCCTCTCAGCCGCTTCAGCCGTCGCCACCTGAGGCGGCAAAGTGGGCGTCCGGCCGCCGACACAACGGCCGGCGGCAACAGGCGGCTCCGCCCGTCCGCGCCCCCTTCCCCCCCGACCGCGCCCTCTTGACCTCTGCACTGTGACCGACGCCGACCCTCTGCCGCGGCATCGGCTGCCCCCCCCAGCCCCGCGACTCCGCAGACACTCCACCGGCAGACCACCGGTGGCCACACCAGCAGAAGTCCCCTCCCCCGCCGCGCACCCTGCGGAAGCCCGCAGCTCCCTCCTGATGCCCACGACGACAACGCTATGGCCTTGGTGCTGCAAGTACAGCGGAGCGGCAGCCGTCACAGTGCAGATGGCGGACCGGGGGGGGCCCTCCCGATGCTTTGCAGCGTTAGAGAAGTACCTGTATACCCACGGCAGCATTGCCTTTGCAGCTGGGGTGGGTCCAGGCGCCGAGGGCCGCCCCCTCTTCTTGGCCGTCTTTGTGCTTGAACAGGCCTCCCTGCCCTTGACAGCAGGCCCAACATCCAGCCCCCGGATCCTCACTTCTGCTGCACCAAACAAAACAACCTATTCACCATTATACACCCCTTTTTTTCCAGAAACTGAGCTCAAAACCCACAGGACTCCTTGCTTGTCTCAGCAGCACCATCTCCCGCACGATCCACACTCAACATCCCCAGCACTGCAAGGTCAGTCCACTAAACCCTAACCAAGTGTGGAAGCAATCACTAACAGCCTAAGCAGATAGCAGACAACGTCCGTCCAAAAAAGAGCAATTTTGCCAAATTATCCACCAATAAAAACGCTCAAACGTCGAGCGAGCAAGAAATGAAACTCGCCCGTACCTTTTGACCTGACTTCATCAAACAGCGGAAAAAGAAGTCACCGGAATACCCTGCCCGCAGAGGAGGTAACTGCCAACGATGTAACACGTGCAAAGACTGCCAATCGCACCCCCTACCGCATGATGCCTGTGTTATACCTTGTGCATCACGGTAAGCCAGGATACTTCTGTCAGCGACCGCTGAGAATATATTCATCCATTCCTTTGAAGGATCAAAAGAGGCAGTTTACATGTGAAAAAACAGCATTGAAGGGTGTAGCTTACTAAGCTTACTCTTGTTGAGATTCTTGTGCTTTCTTTGCCATACCACCGAAGCGGTGCTATCTACTACCCCATTATGTGGACTGTGACATAATTGGTGCCACAACTTCACAAGGGGGTAACAAGTACTCCACGAGAAGACCCAAGTAATCCATATTGAAGCCTCAAGTAGATCATGAGTCTCACATATCTAGTAATTCAACTTCCAATATGCTGGGAAGAACCCTCTAACATCCTTTCTCCCAGCAACATATATTGTTGCAGACACAAGGCACGGAAGGACGCGATTTCTCATCATTAACACAGAGCCATTGTCTTGAAATGTTCAAGTGGGTATAATCTGTCGCATCAGCCAGGCAAATCTCCTCCTAACAGGTGCTACAAGATATCCAGCAAGCAGAACAACAAGCGACAGGCTATCACCAATGTAGGTCTGAAAACATACCGCCTGCACGGCGCCAGATTGCATGGACTCTGCTCTCAGTTTCTGCATGGCCTGCTACAGAAGGCCCCCCTGGGGCTGATTGCAGCTCTGTTTGAAGTCTCTGCAGCTCAGAAACCGCACAAGCACGCCCGCAGAGAGCCTGACGGCTTGTGAACTCCACCAGCACTGCATCAAAGCCGAGAAAGCGAAGGAAACTCGCAGCGTCTGACGCCCCTATCCAGGTGCTGCTCCCCTCCAGCTTCCATCCCTGCACAAGAGTGCTATCTGGTCAATAAGAGTTGCTTGTATTCTTACTGACGCACAAATTGAGTCGCATAAGCAACCTATAAACCACTCATTTTGGAAGGCATTGCTCTACATGGCAAAAATTCTCTACGAGTTCGTGGTAGCTGGCTGGTTCAATTTTGAATGCTCAAAAATGATGACACTTCAAGGACGAATGAAAAGGTTGGTACTATTATGCACATTCTGAAGAATAAGGGAGCCAACTTGCCCCCAAACCAACAAACCACAGGCACCCCTAGCCAGTGTGATGATGTGCCTCAACATTCCCACACATAGCCTTGTACTGATATACTATCTGACTTACCTAGACTATCCTGAGTATCAGGTATTATCCTCTTTACGCCTTTTAGGCTTCTGACACAACCAATCCTAATGGAGTCATATATTGTGGAGCTCCTACGGGTTGTATAACAGACCAGGTGAAAAAGGCAGTGGCTAACAAATTCGGTTTTGCAGCTCAGAGAAGGCTGTTGCCAGGAGTTCGCACCACATGGAAAGTATGAGATATCATACTGCATAAAACACGGGGATTGTGGCTTGCTTGGGTTGAACTCTTTGCCCATTTCCGTCACTTTCTGTTCGAAGAACTCCGATCGCTTCCTCGTCCCAGCACTTCTACCCCTTAGTTTGTCTCTTATACTATCATATTATTTATTTTACTATCTTTTATGGATGGCAAAGCTTCCCACTGGCGAACGGCGATGTTGCACACGAGTTTCGTTTCAACGAACTAACAGCTTAATTTTTCAAAGTTACAGACTATAAGGGTCACCATAGGCGCACGCGAGCTTCTGATAGTTCATACTTTTATCACAGGTGCGACAACCGTTGGGCGTTCTTGCGTATGGTTTTCGTCGCACCACCCGAATAACCATTCCCATCCGTTATTGCTTCGGGTCAGGTAGCTTATACTTGCGAATGTCGTGTGGAAAATGTACCACTTTAAATAGCGAAGTTTCAATGAGTAGCCTGTGTTTGAAGAAAGTGGGCGAGCACGAAAAACAAGGCGCAACCCAGGGCTCTTAATTTGCCAACGAAAACAGCATTCAACAGATGGCAAGCAATGCACCAGCGGGCGCCTGAGATTAAGCGTGGATACGTAAGGTGTAACTTGCTTCTTCTTGACGTGTACGAAATCGAGACACGCATGGTGGACATTTCGCCAAGTTTGGCCCAACCAATAGTAAATGATCCAGTGCGGCACTCTATCCAAGATCAGAAGCACGCGAAACAGAAAAGCGTTGGGGATATTTAGTATCGTACCAACTGGGAGGCACCCATTTGATCGAACCCGTCCCGCCATCCAAGCTCAATGCTGCGTTGCAGACACCCAACAGAGGGTATACCACGACCGCAGTACAAGTGGTCAGCGTATTCGTTCCCTTGTCTACTCAGAAATGACATTATTGTTTGGATGTTACGATACCCGCATCCGTATTTTTCATCTGGTTGCTGCATCACACCGTGACGTGGATGCAATGAAGATGAAGGATAAAACAACTTATCCCTATACGGCACAGGCTGAAACGTACAGTAGACGAATTTGGAAGCCGCGCACGAGTTTTTGGCTGAAGCTGTCAACGTAGCCACACAAGAAATTAGTCGTTCCTGGGGAAGGGCCACCTTCATTCTCGATGCAATTTGCTATGGCATGTATAATTCCGTTGGGAAGCTTTCGAACTCTCTCGCCTTCAAACCCGTGCATAAGCTGCGATGTTACGGCTGTAGAGGGCTGGGAAAGGGCTGCTTGTGGCACACATCGAAGAAGCGGATAGTCTTCCATCGACTTCCCACTCAGATACTCCGGCATCGGTCCAGAATTAGGAACCCGTGATGTGCTTTTATCAGCTGTGCGCAGAAGCGTATTCCCGCTGTCAGGTAAAGTAGCGCAAGACCTTAAACCCGTATCGATACTCGCACTTTTACGCTTATGCTTGCTCCTTCCATCTCTCATGTGCACGTCATCGAACATCCCATTTGATTCATGAACGAATTCCAAGCTGGAGTTGCCTGCTGTGCCAGTCACACAACGCTTTTTACGCTCTGGCACCTGCAAAACCCCAGAGGGAAGCGTCGCATCAAAAAATGCAGAATATTTCCTCAGCGACCATTAAGCGAATTCATAGCTTCAAGAATCTCACAGTGAAAAATAGGAAATATATGAACGTAGCAAAATCACATGCATCGCTTAATTGTAGAGATATCACCGTCTTTGTTGTAATGGCTTTCTCAATGGCCAATTTGCGCAAGCGTATATAGAACCACAAAACAATAACCCAGTATGGAAGGTATGAGTTTATTTCAAAGTGGTTAAGGTAATCAAACAATATCTAGACCTCTGCAGAATATTTTCCAAGAACGTGCCTGCACATCAGCATGGAATACGGTGTATCCGCGTTCTCTAGAAACTAGAAGAGAAACAGCAGTCATTTGTACATTAAATTCCTTCTTATTTCAAATGTGGGTGCTTTACACATGCTGCTATTCGCTGACTTGCAAACAATAGTGCTGGCCGATTCAGCATCGTCGCTAACGACGCCAAATAGAAAACATTCCGAGGAAAAAATTAAACATCGGGGCTTTTGATGCACTGTCAAAGGATTATCCTCTGCACTAAGGCTTGAATTATGAGGACGATAGACGGAGGAGAACGCACTCGCTCGTCTTTGGTGTCATCCATACTTGCGATCTCACAATCTTCTCTTATTTTCAAATAAACAACTTCTTGTCTTCACCAGTCGAAATGCTGTTGTTTACAGAAGCCAGACACACATCCAGCATCTCGCAGTTCCCCGAAGCGGCCAAAGTATGGGAGCTACGTAGCTTTTTAGGAATCAGTACTTAAATGACTACCGAGGTATTGTGTAAATTCGAAATGGGGCTGCTACAACAAATGCCTTGACAATTTCAAGAAGAGCTTTTCTTGTAACAACGTCTGAGCGCAAGGGCGACGTTCTCGCATGCTCGTGCAAATCGACAGCGTACGCCGGACCATCATTCTTCTATAGCCTATTAGAACGGACTGGTTTGCATCATCGTCCGGGACAATACCGAGCCAACGCTCGCCCGTTGAGGCCATGCATGAAAATTGTACCATTTTCTAGTGTACGACTCTGAGAATTCCAGTCTATCTAGATGCACTGTTACCTCAATGTTGATATAGTCGCATATTTACGATGCTTCGCAGGGGTATATCTTGGCACCTGTGCGTTAAATGTCCGCAAGCATACATGTTCGACAATAATAATCAGCGAAAGGAAGTCGCTTGATGCACGGACAGCACGATTCGCATGCAGTGTAAGGTTTGGGCGAGTATCAGAGGACCAGATACTCAGCAATCCTTCCTACCGGGAGCATGCCCAAGAACACGTGGGTGATAGAATATTTTACAACCTAACGGCAACTGAGCTCAGGTGCTGTACGGCCGAAAAAACGCAGCGCTTGACACGATAAATCCAACTGCAGCAAGCGAGAACGCATGCTCGGCAGCTGAGAAACGGGATGAGGGTAACCAATTGATTCCCTTTAGTGTTGAGACATTTGGAAGACTAGGGGAACTCGTAGATCATTTGCATGTCTCAAACTCATGTAAATCAGGATGACACCAACTCAGAATGATCATTATTCCACTCTTCAGTAAAGCATAACACAGTTCATTGATTCCAAATCAGATTTTGCACTTCCTGAGTCCCACCACCAAGAAATCCCTGCAAGAAATCTACAGGTTAATTATGTAGTAACAAAAACAACTGAGCGCAAAAAGTTCTGATTAGCCAAATGATGTTGCATTATTCGTGCCCATGTGACCAACATTGATCCAGCAATCTGGGCAGCACACCTCTGAGGGGGCACAACTGGGAAATCTCAACTCAGTTGTGCCGTCCACAGATGCTTTGTGCAACAGATTGAGATTTGCTGTGGTGCCACCTTGCTTGCAGTTTCCTCTCAGCTAGCCTGTGCTACTTCTGTCTGTTGAATGATGAATCATGACACTGCGAACCACTATATGTAAAACATGATCAAGCTCAACAAACAATAAAATCCCCAATGTGGATTTGGTGATTTTCGATTCGTAGCATGGTATTGTAGTGTGGCTAGTTATTGACCTCGAAGGACAGGACCGCAAAACTCATGGGGAATAGTTCAAATGTACATTTGCTGTACCGCAGCTGCGAGGGGGGGTTTGATACTTGCAACTAATCTTGACACCATGAACCATTCAATGTACAGCATGAATAAGGTCGCCAACAATTTGAATCCAGTTAAGATCTCGCGCTTTGTGATTCCTAGCACTGCTGAAACATTAAAGGGGGAGGGGGTGTTGGATACCTGCACATGTGGTTCTGATTAATAGTAATTAGTTCTTGCCAGTAGCTTCTCTCTGCCCATACACCATTTCAAACATGCCACCCATCAGCTCTTTACTGTACGTTCTACATGCAGAAAGAATATCTGTGCTTGTAGGTGTAAGACACTGAAGCCTCCATGGCGGCATGGGATCCATACTTGCTGCCCAATCTATCTTGTAGTGCCAATGCAGTGTCTTGTGTGTGTTGCACTCAATCATTTGCACTTCAGTTGTCTGCGAAATTCATTTCAGATTGCAGGGAGCTGGCTCTGAAGTCTAGGGCGTGATATTCTGGACTAAACCAACAGGTGGGGCAGTGTCCTGTTGTTTAACTTTCAGGAAAAAAGGGTTGGTATGCAAAGTTGTTTTTTACTGGTTACAAAATGGAAAAGAGTAGATACCATTTATGCGGAAAGCGATCCATATCGGCTTTTGTTAGTGTAAACTTGATGAAATATCCCGCCTGTGATAGTTTTTCAGCTTCGTCCATGACACATATCCAGTTCATGCCCCCGCGAAAAGGAGGTCCTTGTCCTGTCCAAGAGGGTCTGGTGCCTACCCATTGATTAACTGTGGCATTAGCAGAAGCGTAAGCATTACAGGCGTGCAGGGACACATGGGTATAGTTGTTGAGAGTGATTCCGCGTTTTCTCAACATGAAAAATGCATGTGCGCGTGTAGTGCGCGGAACAGTGCGCAGCGAAGTATACTGCACCTTGACTGCTGCACATAATTCACTAGCTACCGACGTATATAACGAAATGTAGGCGAGGATAATGGTTGCTGCGAATTATACAGTGCAACTATTGTTCGAGTGTTCACTGTCAGCCAAGATAAACTTGTGAAGTTGTGTGCGTATCAATGTTGAATCACCATTGCAATATCTCTACAATAGTGTCGTGCAGTTAAGCGTTGAATTGTACAGTAGGTTATGAACGCCGACTGAGCAGCTGATTCATGAATCGCTTTATGTGTAAAGAGATTAGCCTGTCGTGAATTAGAGGCAATTAGCTGATGTTCCAGCGATTCGCAGGTGCGCGTTAGCACGCTTTCCATTCTTCTTATGGTTAGACGTGCGAAAATTCAGGTTGAGATAACTGCATGTTTGCTAGAATGCCTGAATTCGTCTTACTTGAATGTGCAGCTAAATGGTACTATCTCCAGTGGTAGCACCGCTGTGCAAGCACACCTCTTCGTTGCGTGGCTGTCCCACAGTTACCCAAAAAGCGAACTGCCCTGTTCCCGTAGATCCCATTCAACGAAGAATCGCTCACTGGGAGGATTGTACGCTGCTGAATTGTCTCGAATCCGTCATCGAATAAAAAATTTCATCTCCATTGCACCGTCCCAACAAGTCATTAACCGAAGGCTCTGATTTACTACAGCATCAGAATGCATGCGTGAACCGCTGTGCTCACCTTTTGATAAGTAAGGCCGCATGGTACTGAAAAGGTCGAGGACACCTAATTTTTGTAAACAGTGTAAGGGGACTCCCACGGAGTACAGTGCCGTGGCTACACTTGAACTTGGAGACAAAAAAATTCTGGATTTTGTCCCCAGTTATGATCAAACAGGATTATCAAGTAGTTTACGCTGAATTGCTTACTCTGGGAGAAATTTGGGTAGGAATGTAGCCGCTGCTAGTTGACAAAATCCCTGCTGACGCCGCGCGGGGAGTGCTTGAACACTAATAAACCAACTACTGACTCTCATACAAGTAAACTTGAGGTGATGAGACGAGAAACGTGCGTAATGCAGCAGGCCATCAGGCTGTAGCACTGGTTACGAAACCATAATATCAACAAGAACTGAAGTCACCCGTTCAAGGAGGCAAGCAGATGCCGACAGAATCCGTTTCATGAAGATACATTTGACATAATCTGTTGACCAGTTACAGACCTCCAAGAGAGGAGTTCTTTGCTGCAGGTGATGGCGCTCTTGTTCTTACAAACCTCGTATCAACAATGGGACTGACCAGAGATGGTAAGAAGACAGACGAAAACGTAAGAACCCACTATCTGCATGCTTTAAGCTACAGCAGCATCACCATCTGCATCGAAGTCCGTCGCGCTTTCTCTGTCACCATCACCACCTTCACTTTCACTACCTGCACACCCACACAGCGCTCAATCACTCATCAGGTAATCTGATTTACATGCAACTCAAACAACAACAGTTTGAACAATTATTCCGAGCGCCGCTTGGGCGCTGCAGCACAGGGCTCCAAGAAATATCTGCCAGAACTGGCCGCGAGCATCACTTGTTTCTCGACAGATGCTCTTGCCAGCAACTTGAGAGCGATGCCTCACTGCGGCCAGCGAGAAGAGCTTTCCGGAGCATTTCTGCTTGTTCGCATGCGGCTGGAGTGCTCCCGATGGGTGACGCACAGATGCCTTGTCTAGATACGATGTGGATGTCCAACTAGCCTAGCAACTCCTTTTCGTAACCCTTGAGACAGACTAGTCAACGCATTAGAATCACAGTGCATCTTACTCTGCGTCCCCCTGTCAACGGAGAAACGGCTGTAAGTTTCCACCTATTGATTTACTTTCGGGTTCTCTGGGGTCCACACAGAGTCGAATAAAGCGCACAAATACCACATGAAGGATAGTAGAACAGATTATCTAGCGCTGCTCGTGAGTTACTGCAACTTGAAGTCAAACGAATTCGCAATAGGACGGTACATCTGCATGCATGACCACATCAAGCAGTCGACGCTTCTTTCCATGCTCGCACATCAAACGCAAAAACTCAATGTTCACGCTGTAACTTTCGGATGTACGACCAATCGTCTATGGTACTACATATCCCGGGTTGGCACGTTTGTGGGACGGAAGTTGCCCCGTACAAGACTCGTCATCGTTATGTTTCGCAGAGTGGTTGCAAGGTTAAACAAGGGCAATGGTTGATGGTTCAAAGCGCCTGGGAAAGGCCTTGCGATACTTACAGCCCAAGTCTCTGTTAAGAAATCCGGAGAATTGAGATCTGATCTGAATTAACGGCGGGCAAAGTTGAAAGTGGGGCAGTGGCCTGCACGTATCTATCAAATTGAATGAGGTTTACAGCTGCATTTCACACATGTAAGGACTTCTGGATGCATTCTATCTATTGTAATAAAGAATGGGTTGGAGCTGTGACCTTGTGTGTTTATAGCCCAATGTACCCAGATGGTACAAGCGACACTTGTCTGAGATCGAAAAATAGTGCTCTATGATTCAAGATCGATGGGAAAAGACATCCCC
>JAULKQ010000565.1:0-66320 GCA_032356285.1 Smithsoniella earleae
ATCTGAGATCTATGCATCTGCTCTCGATATCTCGTAAGCACTTATTAGTTTCCTTTCCATTGTGTTGGAGCGATACTCAAGTTACGTGAGCAGGTTCAGGTCGTAACAGTCACCAGTTAACCCGTAGATAGCAGAAGACAGGCAGTCTCCATCTACCCCCATGGCACTCCCTTATGGGCTACGCCCCACTCGTGCAGATGCATACATCTGAGATTTATGCATCTGCCTTCGATATCTCGTAAGTTCCTATCGGTTTCAATCACAACGTTTCAATCATAACACACTGAAGCTGAAAGACAGCCGATCTGCAGCTCGGCCTAGTATGAAGACACCAAGAGCAAGTCAAAAGCGTTTGCATGAGTGGTTACCAGGGGCCTGGCAGAAGGCCAGGCCTCTCTGTGACTTCATTTCCAGATTGAGTGAAGCTCCTATTTACAGGGCTGCCACAGACCGGCCCTCTGATGTACAGCTATTCAGGTTTCATTGCAGTGACCCCATACACGTTTTAGTATACTTTAATCTCGTGTAAAGATTCCACTTGTGTTGCAGAACTATGGACAATTGTGATTGCCCCTGTGTTCCGGGTGCAAAACAATCAAACAGTTGATGTTTTATCTGGCCACATGAACTCGTGAAATAAAATACTGGAGCACGCACGACAGCTGCGCAATTACATTTTGAAGTCCAACGGCAGCCCTATATTCCGCAGGTACTGTTCTGACTATTTCATCTTCTACGAGGATACACACTGCCAGGATTCGTCCTCTGGTTGAGGTTGGCGTACCCTAACCAGTTCAGGCTAGCGTTGGCTCTAAATGCTTTATAGTTATTCAGCCACAGCGCGCCTCAAAAGCCGGAATATCATTTCACATCTTAAAGGAAAATGCATTCGCTATCATCCCTGAGCACTTGGCTGCCCAGCAAAATCTTGCAACAATTCGAAACAAGCTGGATACCAAAGTTTCAACACTACACCACACAAAAAAGAATTGTTCCTGTGGAAGACCTCATGAGAAGGTACTTGTCTTGAGAGCAGATACAGCTACTACGTCTGGTGTGCTGCTCTCCGTATTGGTATCTACCTATCTATCTATCTATCTGTCTCCACATGCCTATTGTCATGATTCTGACCAAGTCAGCATGATGCCCCTATGATTAGGCTAAGTCCACCGTACTGTGGCACCTAATGCACTCAGGAGTATATTGAATATGCTCCTGGGTTGAGTGGTCACCAGTGGGGATTGAATCCCGATGCATACGTGCATCCCAGTCAGACTCCCGACTTATCGGGGGTGCGTACTGGTCACTGGCGTGTGTGGGGTTGGAGCATGGGAAGCGCTGCTCAACCAGGAAGGGCCATACACAGGCTGTTAAGCCCGACCTGTGAGGTAGACCGTAACTACGACTTACTTCCCTGATGTCGAAACCTAACGCTTGAAGTTGTTTGCTCGCTACAATCATTACAGCTACTTTGTCACCGTATTCGCTGCATAGCCTTGCAGCTGAACAAGTAGGCTTTCCCTCCCTGGTAACTAGTAATGCTCGGGAGGATTTGTGCCCAGTACTGGCTCTGTGTAGGTCCTGTTCCCTGGCCTGATTACTCTGCTGCATGAGCCATTTGAATTGAATGCCTTACCAGCTCTGGCAACGACTATTATGGTGACTCTGTGGGGTATCCGGAGGACTCCATACGCCTGGCTTGGCAGTGCCAACCAGGAGAAGTACAACACCACTGTGAAGGTGTTCACACGAGTGTGTATAGTGTTTATGGTCTACACTGTGCGTACCCTCCCTGCCCTGTTGTGATCTTATATTATGTGGGTTCCTTTGTCTTTTGCTAGCCCGGTCGGTTCTCCGAGAGTGTAGTGGGTGTGTAAGGTTTCTCTGTTCCGTTGAGGTGACCGGCGTGTTGCAGTGGGTGCTGGCTGGATACACATACGCAGTGGCTGGTGCAAGTGGGGCTCTGGCAGGCATTTTAGCTGCCATTCTGTCCATTCTGGCGTTCATTTTCAAGAAGATTGTGCTGGGTATGACGGACCCCATCGGCCTAGATGCTGCGATGCTGCTTGCTGGTGTGCTACCCCTGTTGTGAAGCTAGTACTCATCCAGCACATGCCTGCATTTCTGGCGGTTCTATTCACTTGACACAAACATAATTGAGATGTACTTTCTTCTTTTTCAACATGATCAAGTATCACTGACAGTAACGTCTCTTAATTCCGAGATGCCACCTTTCCCTTGCATCCTATGCAGATAGGGTGCTGCAGAATTACCGTATAGGTCAACTGATCGTGCTAGCATGAGAAAGCAGGTTCACATGTGCGCTTGCGTGCTCATTTTCTTAGCAGAGCCAGCTATCACGCGGTTTGTAATGCAGCATGTACACAGGCCCAGCTGTCTAAATACTTGAAACATGCTCGTAATTTGTAGCCTCTATTATATTGATTGCAGAGTAGATAGAGAATGGCTTGTTTTAATCACAAAAGACTATGACAAATCCTCAAGAGCGCCCGTGCCTGAGGACGGTCAGTCACTCACAACGCGTGCTATGATGCCTTCAGACTCTTTCGTCATATATCTATCTGTTATCACAAAGACTTGAACACGTCGCATAGTAGCATCGTATGGGGTATCACAGATAAACCAGATAGCCCAAGATAGTAAAAGACTCGCAAGAGTCCCCGTCTGTCCCTGTGGCATTGGGCTCTGCAATAAGGGAGCCGAATTCCTCTGACCCACGGCTAGACCTAGCTAATGTATTGCTGTTGTTCCAGGCTGTTATGTCCTGTGCAGCAGTACATTCAGTAAGAAGTGCATGAGAGTATTTGTAGTGCGCTACGAGACAAGTTTTCGGATAGATGCTGAGGTGCGGAGGGGAAACCTCGGGATTTGCATGATTGGATACCAGAGAGCCTAGCTGCGGTAACGGTGGTTACGCCTGGCAGTGGGTTGGAGCGAGTCACCTGCCTTGCGAGTCACTGAGGCTCTTCAGGGAGTGCCACAGGGATAGATACAGGCTCCTAAAGTCTTCTGCTATCATTAACTTGCACCTTTCGAGCCAATTGGTTGTAAAATAGACCCCCTGGTAACCAATGATGTAGATAGTAATTATCTGTTCCTGATATTGCATCATTTATCCGTATACTTATCTATTATCTTTTGTATGCATATGATATTATGTGCATATCTACGAACGGTCGGGAATGTATGTACAGGCCACAACAGCCAGTAGTTTGGGTGTGAATGATTTCATCAAGTTTGGGGTGCTCACCAAGGACTGATAGCCTGCACTGCTTAGACTACTTCCTTATCTTACAGTACCTTCCCTTGAGAGCTTTTCCAATTTAGTTGCTGACATCCGAGCAGAAGACACAAGCAGCTTGGTTTGAACAATCTGGCCCTAACTCGCACAAGATGTCGCAGGGTTTTGGATAGAGAACTTGACAGACATTTTCATCACTCTGGCTTTCCCGACAGCGGAAGAGTTTGGTGTGACGTTTGGCATCATTTTCTTCATCAGAGTAGTCGAGAATGCTGCATACTTGGGTTTCCAGCTGGATGCTTGGTTCAAGTTTCGTCTGTGGATTAAAGGCAAGTCTAAGAAGGACCAGGTGCGTCCTCGGTTCCGAGCATGCCTGCTCCTCCTCTGCAATATGAGACACATGTAACATAAAGGTGTAAGATGGTTTACCCCTTATAAACCAACTGGATTTTTATTATATGTTGCGAGCTGTGACTCACCAGGCATATCTTAGCCTTAGGCCATAGAAGTCGAGTTGAGTTGGCTTGTATTTGTAGGAGTGCCACAGGGGTCGTGCAACAGATCAGACTACCAATGTACAGCTATTTGGGCTTCACTATTGTGGCCATGTCCAGTTTGAGTAGACTTTATCCTCTCTCACGAAGAACCCACTAGTATCTTAGAATTATGGACACAATCTTATTGAGACATGCAAAGGGAAGATTCCATGAGCGAGTGGTTGATTAGCTGAATGACAGTGCACACCACTTTTCCTGATTTCCTCTTTTTCTGTCAGTAATAGCTATGCTCACGTGGTGCCTAAGGATGTGAAAAGCAGTGCGCTTTGCACTGTTGAGAGAACAGTGATTTCCTAGATCATATTTCTGGCATCATGTTAACGTATAGTTGGATACAACGCGCCATGAACGCAAGCAGGGGTCAGTGGACCCGGTTCAGAGACCATGTGTAAAAGCCAGATAGTGTGCTTTCTGGAGAGCCAAAGAGCGCCAGCTTTTGCAGAATTGCGTTAGGTTTACGCTGTATTTTGCCTACACTAGCTGGTATCCAAAGTTGACCTTGGGCTTTGAGCTTGAATTTACGCTGACTGGTTGGATGATGAAGATGAATGTTCGTGTTTATTTCTTCAACAGGGTAGGAAAGTTACTCTTCCCTATGAATAGAGCACTGCTTCAAGGCAGTTGTTGTACCACAGACAGGGCGTGCAGAAGGTTTCATGAGAAGTGGGAGTGGTGGTATCAGCGGTTGTCAGACTCCTTGTGTGAGATAGTGAAGCACATAGATAGCTTTTGTGATGAAGAGGAACAGAGGGTGGCAGAGTGCGTGGCTATAGTTGTACGAAAATGTGTTAAGGCAACCCTTTCCCTCCCAGATTTTCTAGTAGCAAGACCAAGGTCACCAATGAAGCCAAATTAAAAACGCAGTTGATCACTCGCTGGCCAATCTGACCATCATAATGACCTAAATTTCGGACCAGAGCGACATAACGGCTGAGTCAACTGTTATTTGTGCTCGGCAAGGTGTTCGGAGTAAGTGTTTAAAATCTGTTATGTTGGTTAAGCCAGCCCTGGAAGGAATTTGTTTGTGTTCCTTCTGTCCTGAAAAACTCCTACTTGATCAGTGCAAGCCAATGTAAATGCTTTGGGCGTCCGAGGTCCAACTGAGGCCCTTATTCTCCTTACGCTTTGACCAACGCAAGGGTTGCTGTCAGTGTGTCACTGTTGTACCTTGTGCAGGCAGAAGGTATTGAAGAAGATCTGGAGGAGTACCAGGATGATCGGGGCCACAGTGCTTTTCACCCTGGGTATCGTCGCAGGCAACTGCGTTTCCTTTTACTCAAGTTCTTCTCGCAGGTACAGCTCACCCCCCCTTCGCAATTACACCTGTGTTCCTCTGTTTTGGTCGTATAATCCATTTTTGTTCTCTCCAGATGTTGTTGGATGAAACCGCCTCCCTTGGTCGCAGATATCATCCTATATATACTTTGTACTAGTAATGCCTGTACTTCGGTATGGTCCCAACAAAGAACGGTTTCCATACCAAGATGAAGTTAGAGTGACGGAAGAGCATCGGAAAGAAATATTCCCAGATTCTCGCCTCCCATACGACCGCTGGTTCCTCGATGATGAACGCTTCACAGCAGCCATGACCTTCTCAGGTGAGACACTACTCTTTTGTGCAAGGCCAAAGTAGTTTTCCAGGCAGCACCCCAGGGAGATTCTTTCCGCCCTCAGACCCATTTCAAGATTGTTCTAGATTGTTTTCAACATGTTTTGATCATGGTGAAGGCTGTCTCATACTTGCTGTGGACGTACATGGGACCTCTCATACTCAACCAACCTCGTGTGTGCAGTGTTTCAACTTATAGCTGTCATTTTGGGTGGTATGTTCGTCTGGTGGTGGATGAACCGGTACTGTCACGATATCTTGATGCAAGTAAAGGAGCGTTACAAGTACTTGGCGGTCGTTCCAGCACATTACGCTCTCATTCTTAGCACTCTGGTATCTAATGCGCTCATCGGTACTAGCTTCGTCCATGTGTATTACAGGGTGTTTTTTGTATAGCTATCGGTGGGATGCTAGGAGAATCACCCGGTGGAGATTTTTTTATTCCATGATTAAACTCAATCCTGTTTGTCATTTTTCATCCAACGCACCTCATTCTCACGGGTGCTTTAGGATAGTGGTGCCTAGGAAATTTAGAGCTGGACGTTCCCCATGTGCACGCAGTGGTCAGTCGGAGTAGCAGTACTGTCACATGTCATACTCCAAAGGTCAATCTTCGTGTATTGCTCTATGGACGTGTTTTTGTTCTTGAGAATATTGTTGTGTAGTCAAAGATCTTGAAGAGAAGATATGCAAGAGAACATTTTCAAATTCTGAATGGAGCTTATATCAGTGTTGATATACTTTTGCACAATCGGTCGGTTCCACAATCCTCTGCCGCAATCGAGTCAACATGCAAGAGGTGAAAAAGTATTGCTGGACACATTGTCTGAAGGGATAGCTTGAGTTTTCATTCATTGAGTGGCGACGTCTCCCAAATCTCCAGCTGTCGAGTTTTCGGTCTTGCACTTGTTGTGGGTTGGCAAGTGTATCCTGAGTATGCTCGTTGACACCAGCCAAGCTAGCATAATAGACACTATTATTAGAATTCTAGTATTGTCAATCGTTGAAAATCACTTGGACTCCACCTATATGTCGGCACCTCTTGCACAGTCACGAGTATTTTGAGCTTACAAGCTGGGCAGTAACCATGGAAGAGGAATTATATCACAATGGATGATGCGATTTTCAAGCCAGCTGTCACGAGCCCAAAAAGCCAACTTGCAGGAGGATGTGGGCTGGCAAGATCACATGCATTATTGTGTATCGCAAGTTGTGAGTACATAGTGATATCAACAACACACTCCCACGTTTGATATGCAACCTGATGCCCATGTACTGCAGTAGCTCACATGGTCCTTTTGTTCCGACAGAAGTTCTTGGTAATTCAAACTTCAGGATTCATAGCAGATGGGTGCAACCAAAGCTTTCTGACTTTGGTTGGGTTGCAATTCTAGTCGACTACGAAATTGGATAGCAGATGAAAGGAACTTATTATTGCACTCTTCAGCGGGTCCGGTCAGGAAAAGTGTCCACTTGTTTGACGAATGGAATCGCACTCCAAAATAAATGTTCCCTTTACATGCAGGTTCCACAGTGGTTACATAACAAATATCAACGGAACAGCCTGCAACAGAACCACTCTAGAAAAAGTACTGTCTGGCCTTCATATACAATACCTCGCTCTAACTATGCTTCACAATGAGATATCTCCTGATTCGTTGTATAAAGGTTTGACTGTATTGCAATGAAAGTTGACTAGATTTCTGGCTTGTGACTTAGCTGCACTTGCTGGTTGATTTGAAATGATAACTGTTACATTACGAGAGGATACATAGACCTTACTTGTGTGAATAATGGCAATGAGGAGTGTCAAGCTGGAAATATATCCTCAGTAAGCAGCCTCTGCTTCTTTGAAGTCTATGTTGTTTGTCATCGTCTGTACAAGAGAATGGCACTGATTTCGAATACTGTATTCCGTGAAAATTCCAATCGATCGTTTGGGGCACTAGCACTGGAAACGTTTACAGTAGTCCTTAATCGGAACAATGAAAACAAAACTGAATTAAAACCCCTAAGAAAATGTTGTTCGCAGCGCAATCACCAGTCCTTGTGCAAACTTCCTTTTGTGTTTGTGTCGTGGCGTAAAGTAGAACAATAACTTGATGGGCTATCAGGTGGAACCACTGATTTCGACTGATTTGACTCACCTGAACTTCAGTTTGATATTCGAGCACCGATTATAACCGATGTAATAAGAGTATAACCGAGTATGCAAGAAAACGTGTTCTATGGTCACAGTGATGGAGACGCATCGCGCACCCATCAAGTTTTCAATGCTCGGCAACAAGGGCATTTCAATTAGTCAAGCTGCTATTAGCTTGGCAATCTTTCAGGCTATGACCGTAAAGGGCTTCCTTGTTTTATGTTAAGGAGATGTACAATGGTCGGATTATTGATTCTTTCACGTCACTACGTATAACGGACTACGTTTTACAGAACCAGCCCTTGCTTGACAAATTGAAAAGTTCCAGTATCATTTTCCAAGAAGACTGATTTTTTTATTTTGTGGATGCGTGCTTCGAGTGTAGTAGGTTCAACGGTGTTGCAGGAAACAGATTTTGACCATGTCGCCACATTTCTCATGTCGAGATATGCATTGGACTACTCTGTGAGTACTGGAAACATTAGCACGTGACCATGAAGATGAATTCGCTTGCTCAGATTGGCCTGTGGAGTGTTATATTCGAAACACTCCAAACTTGCGGTTTGTTCGGAAGAAGCTGGCATTAGAACCATTGAAAAGTGTGTGAACGCTTCAGGGAATCCTGTTAACCGATCAGTCTTGTAGGTGCCTCATATTTGTCGTCCGCGTAGATCATCAAGCAATATGACGGGTGGTAGTAGCAGTGGTAAACCCATGCCTCTTTATAAGACTTTTGCGTGCTCAGCTGTGGCAACATGCTGGGCAGAGTTTTGTACCCTTCCAATTGATACAGCAAAAGTACGCTTGCAGTTGCAAGGTTCATCCAAAGGAGTAGAAGGTGCACTCAAATACAATGGCATGTTTGGTACTATTCGCACAATTGCCGCGGAAGAGGGTGTTGGTGCGCTGTGGGCTGGTCTCACACCTGGTATGCACAGGTACACCATAAGCTTTTCTCCCAATACACGTAAACTCTTCCTCAGCTTGCCAAACGTTGTAACTAGTGAACTCAAATATATTGTGTGAACTCCATGTAATGCGGTGAGTGATACTTATCAGAAGTTGTCCCATGGAACACGCCGCGACCTGCATCAAATCACCAACCGGTGTACCAGACACCTTAGTACTGTATTTCGTATTAAGAAGCTGACAAAGCATGGTATTTAATTTAAATTCACAGATTTGGATGATGTCAATCCGCTGCTTTGTTTGTCTCTTGTCCGTGCAATCGTAGCTACCTGGAATCCGGTGCCCACTGCAGCTTGTGACCTCAGCTCTAGCATTTCGAATAACATATATCGAGAACCCATTTATATTTCCCATGAGATATTCACTGTCTCGTAGCTTTCTACGTTTTCCCTACCTCGAAGCTTCCTCTGAAGAAGCCTTTGGACAGTGCGAAAAGACCTTTCAAATTCGCCCTTACCAGCAGTTGACCCGTGTAGTGTGCATGGCTGTATAAGTCATCTCATGCCTTGTAGGCAATGCCTGTTTGGTGGACTACGCATTGGACTATATGATCCAGTAAAACGGCTTTACGTGGGAGAGAATCACACAGGCGATGTCCCTCTACTCACCAAAATCGCAGCTGGGCTTACGACGGGAGCGCTTGGAATTACAATCGCGTCCCCGACAGATCTTGTGAAGGTCCGAATGCAAGCTGAGGGGAAACTACCTGCTGGAGTACCCAAGAAGTATCCTTCAGCGCTTAGCGCGTACTCGATCATTGCACGGTAAGCCTGAGCGTTTTTTTCTTTTCCACTCGTGCCTTTCCGCGAGCTCCTACTATATAATGCTTTCATTTCATCCACCCCGGGACTTCAGCTTCCGCCCCATGCAGGAGACGAGGGTTGTCCTGCCTTAATCACTACTGTACATGTCTCACTATACGAGTCTCAACGTTCTTTCCACAGAACCATGTGACTGGAAGAATTCATAAAAAATACCTGTTTCTTGAAGTACACTTCACTTCTCTGTACTGTTCTATGAATTGTCAATGTTCGCATCTGTTTTCAGCAGTGCTCCTTACTTCTGCCTTGTTGAACGGCTGAGGCGAGTGAAACCTTGTGTAGTTCTGCAGCAATCAGTCAAGTCGGGCTGTAGTCATCTCCATGAAGATTATCGTTCATGGACTTGACGAGCCGCTGCCTTGCTATATTTCATATGCAACTTGAAACAGGGGTTAACTTTCGCGGATGCTAGACCTTCGATTATGACCTTCGATTCAGCTGGCATGATAATATGCAGGGAAGAAGGACTCGCAGCACTTTGGACTGGTCTAATGCCAAATGTGGCTAGGAATGCGCTTATCAATGCGACAGAACTTGCAACTTATGATCAATTTAAACAAATTATGATCTCGTACGGCATGCCTGACAATGTCGTCACGCACATCTTTGCTGGTCTTGGTGCTGGATTTGCTGCTGTCTGTGTTGGGAGTCCTGTAGACGTAGTCAAGTCACGGATGATGGGGGCTGCACCAGGCGTATATTCGAATATATTTGATGCATTCTACAAGACTGCGGCAAAGGATGGTATTCTTGCGTTTTACAACGGATTTTGGCCCAATTTTGGCAGGCTAGGCTCCTGGAATGTGATTATGTTTTTGACACTTGAGCAAGTAAAAAAGTTCGTTTCGTCAGACTGATCGTACTTGTAACGAGTGTACAATAATAGACATAGAGTCGCGATGTTAAGGAATCCGCAAGCACATCATTGATCCCGAAGCTTGGATCCACTCTACAAATCGGGATACACCACATCTCTTAGGCGTGTTGTTACATTTCTTTCCCAGCGTATGATCCCAGCATGTCCAAGGCACGTACTTTATTGAGACTTCTGAGTTTAAACATCCATCATTTTGGCTCCATGACTGCATTATATTCCATATGGCCGAGTTCAAAGACGAAAACAGGGCTCCTTTTCGCGTTGATCATTCATGTCACGATGCGTAAGTGTAGGGGGTTTGATGATCTTGTACATACATATGTTACTTGTAACATCGACGCACACACGGGGCTATGGTGATCAGTGATTGAGGAACATGATGGTCTGTTCTCTACATGACTCCACCTCCCCGTCGATATAAAGAGAGGATGGTGATGTCCCTTCGTATAGAAATCCGCTATCAGAGAGAGGGTCGTCCCTGTTACTTCACACGTGTCCCGATCCTGTTCTGTGAACAAGTGAATGTAACGCGCTCCATCCGGCTAGACCTAGCTATGTTAATCGTGGTTAGTTGTGCCATCGTACTCAGTCCAAGTATCATGCAAGATACGGGTCAAACTGATTTGTAAGAGACTCTTTATAGTCCCCTGCCAAGCTTTGAGCTGTAGTTGCTACAACTCGAGTTAGCACTCAGGATCTTTACTCTCATGCAACTTGTTCTGTTCAACGATGTTTGTCTGCTTTTATACCTTAACAGTATAATTTAGCACTGAATGAAGAATCGCAACAATATTCGATGTTCAAAACCAGAAAGGAGCGGATAAAATCACACACCGTACTGTTGCGAGCTATTTGAACGGGGAGCTCTACTGCGATAGGCTCGGAATGAGTTTACGCTATTAGAGAAGTGTTCGATAGGGCTCTGCCACCGGAATTCACATGAGCGTTTTTAGTGTCTTGTCGACCGCAAGGGAGGATTTCCTTAAACGGTACAGAGATGCTACAGAGTGTGCGTCCAGCGGTGTAAAGAATTGAATTGCCTGATGTCATGAATCACGGCATCTTCCTCGTCTGTTATGTAGAGGTCTGGAGCATCACCAGCTGAGAGAACTCTCGGCCTGTTGTGTCATACAGAGGTTTGCTAGAGGGCACTTGATACGAAAGCGTTTGAACCACATAAATCTTGCAGCTCTTCGAATTCAACAAAGCTGGAGAAGTTTTCTTGGAAGAAGAAGATTTAGCTTGTTCAGGAAGAGGAAGAATGCTGAGATGCGAAAGGTCTCTGTCTTCTCACACAGTGCTTGATTTGCACAGTGCCAGGCGAGCGTAGTGCATCTCTTACAGGCTTACTTTGATGCACATGCAACGACCATCCAGCGATACTTCAGGGGCTACTTCAGCCGGAAGTATATTCACAGCTGCCATAGAAGGCGACAGTTTTTGATAGCAGCGCTAAGGGCCTCTGATAGTATGCTTTCCATGTAAGGATGGATGCGCTCGTTACCGCGAAGAGTTGTCCGAACAAAACGTATCTGTGTCCGTATACTTAATTAACCGGATATGAGCCATTCACAATGATTCCCTGTGATTAGAGCAAGTTGTACAGGGGAAATTCTGCGTGCAACCGACCTGTCACGGATTGCTGAGAGGCAGAAACTCGCGGAGTTAAAAGACGTGTCATCGACAGCTTTCGTGAGGAAAGCCAGAAAATCTCACTACCTAGTCAGCACAAGAGCGCAGCCCGGGATTTACAGAACTCCTCTGCACATTGCCACGGGAAGGCTCCCGACCGTCGATGGAAAACCAGTTGAAGATCACCTGCGAGCAATAGTTTCTCGACATGTCAGCTTCATACTGCAATTGAACCTTCTACTTCAGCACACGCGCTTGCGGGACTTCGCTTGTATTCACAATGCTCAGACCTCGTTTTGCATCTTGAATGGCTATGGACATACTTCATGATTCCTGTCTGAGTGCAAATGTGGTCAGTGCATCAACAGCCGGAACCAGATGCGAATTTTCTTACCGTAGCGATTCTTCAGGTGCAAGTGCCACAAGCGCGATATGTTAAGGAACGAAGACGTCTTCCCTTTCAGCTGGACCTGCTTTCCACAGAACTCCTGGGAAATATCAAGTGTAGGTCACTTCAATGTCTGCCACACTATGACAGAGGGAGGGACACCGATCTGATAAGCCATGAGGCTAGCAAGAATCTAATACGGTCCTTACACAGCTATGCCTTCAACAACAGTGGCAGCTTGTCCTCTACGTTACCAGGCCCCACAATGAGGTGTCAGGAGCCATGGAAGAGGCCAATTAATTTAAGTAGGAAGCCTGGCGGAGACATTTTCTATGCCATGTTTCCCAAGCCACCTCCTTTCGGTTCCACATTACTGCCTGGAGAGGGTGTTTAATTCAGATTCTGTTGCTCATTGCTTTGAGAAGCCCTCTCATGAACCTAGAGACTAGCTAAGGCATATTGTAAGCACTAACAGGTCATTCTTTTCCAAATTGGTACAAAGCTGCTAGCATCAAATGCAACAACAAATAATCTTCTAAATAGTTATTAGCATTGTGTTGGCCCTGGAGTCATGAATGAACAAGCATGAAACCGGCAACAAACTTTCCAGAAACTGGTACTCACACTGCATCAATCTAATTCACTCAGTCATCAAGCAGCTTGTATTTGGAGCAAATGTAGCACAGGAAACAAAAATACAGAAGGTAGCATTCAACATTGCGTCACTTGTGTTCTTGTCTTCAGTATTGGAAGAAAGTGCAAAATCATCAAAACCCTACAGTGTTACTTCAACTTGACAACATTTATTGGGCTCACGGGTGACAAATGCTATGTTATGGACATAAATTTTCTTTCAGGAATCTGCCCAATGTTGCAACGAGTCTGTTCATGTTTTAACAACTATGTGAACTTGAATTAATTGAATTTGTGAAAAACCTGCATTTATCTCGTTACCCTAATGTTCTGAGGTGTGATGCAATATCAGGGCGTGTTACACGAGGACTAATTTGGACTTGCTGATAATACGAGAGAATAGGTGCAGCTTCTTGTCAGTACTTCAGTTTTCCGCCGAGAAAGAAAAGCATAAGGGTTCCAGGTAGTCGTGTATTCGAAGCATGTACATAATATTAGCAAAATGATGCTGTACCACATGAGCATGTTGCTGCGGCGACGTTTCTTTCCATTACTTCCATTACTATCTCATAGAGTTGGGTCATACAGCATCATGCTCTTGAGCTTGAGTTTTTACATTTGTGTGAAATAATACTTGCAGTTGCGGGGGGTGCATTTTTCTATTCTGATAAATCAATTAAGGTGGAATCTCCCCCAAGCCATAGAGGAAGTCCGGTAAACGAGGATACGAGCTGGATTGTGCAAGACGGTCTTGGTTCACTTTCAAGAATGCCGAGGTCTCAAATTGGGTTGAAATTTCTTCATTTCGAGGATCAGCACTCCTTCCAAAGGGTTTTTTTCCAGGAATCGCACACACTCACCTCGGACTTCAACTTCGTACAAGCAATCAACCGATACACATTGTTGACCCTCCCGTTAATTACGTCTACTATTGCGGGTCTCATCAGCGTGAGGAGACATGATTCATCTGTAGACCGGACAATGAATAGTGGAGCAGGAAATTATCAGTAATACTCACGAATATCTATCAGCAACTCCAATGAGTATCGCATCGCTACGATTCACATATCATACTCAAACATCACACAGCTACAAGCAAATGGCGGGTGGTTTGTGCAACAAGTCATCTCAAGGCACGGGTGTCGAGATGAAATCGCTACATCAAGATCCCTTCTTGATAGCAACTCCGAGAGTTGCATCAAGAAATATGAAAAGTACTTGCCGTGTGTAAAGACAAAATCTGTTTGTGAATATTCCTACATGTACGTACGTGTACACAGTAGCGTACCGCCTCGTGTGTGCATTACTCAAAAACCGCTGTTCAGGTACCACAGGAGAAAATACGTAAATTCACTCCACCAGGTTATGTCACAGATCGTCCATCATGATGAAAAATGTTTGACTCAAACAGTCTTCGCTTGTGAGACCAGTGAGATGGATGTGGCCGTATAAGGCCGTGGTGCAGTATAGGTGGTGAAGGTGCACATAGGTGGCTGCCAATGCATGCATGAACACTGGATTGCCAATTCCAGAACAAAAGTTCAGTAGCGAGTGAAGTGACTTTCTCTCAACAATGATAACACTTCCCCTAAAAGCTAGAAGATAGTGATGCGTGCCTCATAAGGCGAGAGGGTAAGTGAACAGTTTATTCATTTGCGGGTCGAGTTTTAAAGCGAACGAGTGCTTAAGATGAAGGACTGTAAACTATCTCAGTCCTCAAAGTAAACATCCATGCGTAAATATCTTGAAGTAACATAAATCTCGTTCTAGGTGGGAGATTATGGCGTTTCATGTTTGGAGCTGTTATATGCCTTGCCACTTGGGCAATGCTGCATACAACGCCTGATTTAATCCCTTATCAATGATTGAGCAGGGGTTTGAATTGACAAAGAGCTAACAATAGAAGTAAATGACGGCCACTGAGTGGTTCAATAAGTCCTGCTTTGCTAATATTTCGTGATGAAACACTTGGCTGTATGCCATATATGCAAGTCAGCTTTCGTTTCAACGGTTAACAGGGAACGTTGCGAGTCAAACAAGAGCCCCCAGCACTTGCATAGAGATCTGAAGGATGGGCTGTATCAACCATGCCTTGTCCCAGGCATCAATCAATGCAACATGTGGAGTAAATTGCAGCTCTGGTGGGACAGTCTGCCGGGGCATGAGGCAGCAAATATTCTAGAGCAGTGTACAAAGTTTGGAAAATATTACCTTAATTTGGAGAAAGTGGTTTCGGAACAGCTGAGACAGACTCATGTGCACGATGTACATGTGCTCGCCAGGAAGCCCCTTGTGCAGCAATGCACACATGACGGTGATGAAGCAACCACGTACTTAGTAGCCGCAGGTAAAGGCTGAATTACGTGGGAGGTTCTAAACTACTTATGATGACTGGATAAATAATAGAATGAGACGACCCATATTTGCAGGCTTGGCCATCGTCAACGCATGTTTCACATCCAGGAAGCGTGTACCGAATGCCGAGCAACTATTCAAGTGGATGATATATGCAAGTGAAGGAACAAGCTTGCGAACTCGCACTTACAGCCAAGTTGTGGACGAGGTACACCTGAGGAACCCGCGGGAATGGCCTGCAATACTAGCCTCGTCATTAGAAGAGAGACTTGTGGCGATGTACCCCGCTCCTATTTCATGCATTGATACTCCTAGAGTCACGTCTTCCGAAGCTGAACATGAAGAAGGAGTCCAATACTGCTTGAGTAGGAAAAGGAAAAAAAGGAGACAAAGGAAAAACCGCAAAATCGGCTTTAAGGAAGCTGGAACAGGTGTCCACATATTCGAATGCTTCTGAAAGTCTCCAAAGATACTCGTCATTTTGTTATCAATTGAACTTGCGAATATATATAGGGCAACAAGAAGGCACTAACACTGGTGTACAGTGGGCTATTGCCACACCCCCTTCAATAGTATGTCATGATCCAAACATGTACAGTGCGACAGTTACAGCTGTTGATCAAGAAAACGTGTGGTATCAACCTGTACCATACTATCATGCCCCCTTGCCCCTGGGTCAAGCAGTTCCCTGGAACTATGGGAATCTGTTGACTTGTTTTAACCCTCCTGGCTTGCTGAGACCTTGCTGCAGACATCCAGACGCGAATGGAAGCACGTGCGTGGCTTTCTTAAGCGTCGGGGGATTCTCGAATGGTAACGTTTCATCCATGGCAACATGGGACGTGCAAAAGAGTATGCTAAGCACAGAGGGGGGGGGGGTGCTGTAGCTCTGGAACAGTGTGCGGATGGATTGTGCAGGAACAGACCCGAGGCAAACACTTTCAACCGTAAAGCCTGGCTAAGGAGTCCAAGCTTGTGGAGACGATGTTTGAGTAGAACACATTCTACAAGTGGGCGGATACACAGTGATTGCCACTGCACGTGCTCACATCTCAATCAAATTGTCAAATAATCTACGACTCTGCTAGTGGAAAGCTAGAATAACTTCGGTATCTAATACGCTGTGACCAACAGCAAATTCTTGTGTTAGTGAGGTTGTTAGTTCTAGCAGGTACAAGAAAAATGTTACAAGAGAATCTTGTAGGCCAACAATCGCCTACACATTCAAGTGGCTGGAGTTGAGTGAGCTTAATGTACAGACTCTTTTCTCAGAGTCTGAAAGCTTTACGTACACGACAGTGCATCAAATATGCTTATAATTCTTTAACCTAGCCGAACCCAAGCACAATACGTGTGCTCCTTTGGGTCCTTTTCAGTCATGCTGGTGATCTCATGACTTCGAAAAGGCGTTCTTCATGCGTGATAAAATCCCCTCTTTCCCTGCGTTTCCTCCAGAGCTACTAGAATGCGCCCCTGGAGTTGGTGAAACAGCAGTGCCAACAGGAGCAGGTCCAGAGCTTGTGGCCTCCATTACCTGAGCCTGGGGTGCTTGGGTTGCACCACTGGGTCGCCCACCTGAACCAGACACGTGAATGGCATTGTATCCATAACTCATTTGATATCCTGCATGAAGGTGAAGCACTAGTACCTGTGTTGAACATGTAGGATGCCAAACTGGCTGTAGGAATTGCTTGGCCTTGGCCCTGGTTTGATCCACGATCTTTTCGCACCCTCGCCGCTTCCCAACAGCAAGTAACGAGTGCTACAAACAAACTTGCTACTAGAAATATGATAGATGCAATTGACAGCGTTTGCACCAGACTCCGGTATTCATCGCAGTTTTCAGTCTCCAGATCATCCACGTCAGCTAAGCCCACTACTGCCCATGCACAAGTGACTGGGTACATGATAAAGCTCATGCATGTACATGGGTCATTGCAGAGCAAGTACTTTATGCGGCGATTGAAACTAGATAGATCTGGCCTGCATGATTTGTATCCATATATACTGCAATATCACTGTTCAAGTCACAGCTACAGACATGTGAAGCCGGCAGTAGCAATAAAGACTGAAATGAAATATTGCATTGAAGTTTTCCACATGTAATTTGAAGCTGTAAGGTATTCAGTGATAAGAAGTAATGAGCCAGTCGCACAGCCACAGAAAGGACAAGATGCTTTGGAGTAACATTGCATGCTGCTTTATGCACAGTTATGTTCTCCCATTGACTAATGGTGAATGTCTGATACAAAAAGAATTGAAATAATTTCGTCCATGCATCATTTAGTTAGCAGAAATTCAAGAAATTGCATTCCAACAGTGAGATCACTTGGTGTAGTCATTGTGAAGAAAATTGTAAAACTACTAAAATTACCATTTTATACTCAGGAGAATGTCAAAAGTGGTGAGCTGTATACAGAATTTTTTGAAGCTCTGTAACTACTGACTCCTAGGGTAACATGCGGGGCAGAAAAGAGTGTGAGGGTGTTTGAATTGCATGCCTGTCCACGTAGATTCAACCCAGCACCTCCAACAAGCACTGTATTGTGAGCTTAAAACACGGTAACAAGCTTGGCAGAGACGCACTCATTCTGTCCACGCTCAGCTTGGGACAGCCGGTCTTCATTGTAGGGTTTTGAAAGTAAAATGTACACGTGTATTGCATATCCCAGAAAGAATATGGCACACACAGACAGAATAGCACCCCAAATTATAGGTGTCACAGTGCTGTCACAGTCTTTAGAATTTCCAAGAATCGCAGCTACAATGCCTCCCCCAGCTATCGGAATGTTAAAAACCTGTAGCCAAGCTACCTTGTCTTATCATGAAGCGCATTGGCACAAGGAGAGAAGGCCTCAAGCAAAGAAAGGAAGGAGCTCACCAGTGTAAAACATAGATGTAGGGGGTTCGGTCGATTTTCTGGACAGCTACAGAGAGTGTTTTTTGCGCAACCCTTGCAACCCTTGCAACATTTCCCCAACACTGCAGAAACAACAATATTCATAGAAACACAGTAATGTGCTGATGAGAGAGCCGTAGAATGATGTGATGCAGGTAAAAGTTCGCGAAACGATAAACTTTGCTGCTTCCCGAATACATATCTGCGCAACCCAGCGGTGCGACTACGTTCACTCAAAACAACACACTAGTACGCAACAGTATGTGCCTATGAAACATCAGCACTTCTCACTGCATTATTTCAGATATGTTCTTTTGTTTGTTGAGTGACTCCTTTTTGGAATCCAGGATCAAAGAAATCCCGGACGTTGATGTCAGTAATTGTGCATACCTTCACAAGGGAATGCACACGCCTTGCAGCAAATAGCAGCCATTCGTGATGAAAGTTTATGAGAATTTGCAGGATTGAATAGGTTGCAACAAGTGTGCAGGTAGTACACCTGAATCGTCTAACGTTAGTGCGATACCTCGCTTAGTCACGTAGATTAGAGCAGGCAACTGCAGTAAATACACAAGAAACGCGCCATGTTTAACAATGCATACACATCCGATTCTCCAAGCATGTGCCTGTGGCAGCACACCTTAAATCGTCGAGTTCAGTTAAGTTGTTCCCACGACATATCGGGAGGATGAACTAAGTTTTCTCTTGATCCCGCGCCGATTCTTCAGTAAGAAAGCACCTCTGATACCTGTCGGTAAATATTGCAGTCGCCTCCAAATCGGAACTCTTTGGCCTGAATGATTCGGAATTCTCAGCCTCTAGACGCAGCAGAACTGTAGTACTTTCCATACCTGTTCCGTGCTACGAAAGCTTGCTGAGTATCAACGAAGGGATGCATCTCGATTCTTTCACACGGTATGTAATTACATGACTAAATTAGCGAAACCTGGAAGCGATTTTGCTTCCCTCTCCAACGTTTAGTGGTTGCTTTACTTGGGTTGGCTTGTTAGTTCTCAATTCGCGGATACCGTGTAGCCCTCGGGCTGAGCATTGTGTCATACCTTCTTCATCAAAGCTCGGAGTTTTCCGCACGAAAATTGCGGGTACAATTTTCCCGGCTGAAAGCCATTGTACCTGGGTTTACACACTGTGGCACTGGCCGAAAGAACCCATGATAGCTACGGATTTGGAGCTGTCGACACCATTCAGATAAGCAAATCTTGACATCTTTAAGCCTCATATGCAGCCAGCTTGACATCGTTTGCCGTGTCCAAGCATCTGCACATGAATAGAGCTCTTGCGTGTACGCACAGTCCGCGGACTATGGTCGCGAGACGCGATGCATCTATTGTAACCGCAGAAGTGCTATATTGTGGCAACTACTGTCTCATGAGGCCCATTGAGCCGCCGAAATATTTCAATATCATACGAGTGCACAATCTCCCCAAAATTGCACACAATTCCGTTGGATGTACGATCTGAGATTCCTTCGACCTGCACCATCTAGAGGCCGGCGGAGAGAAGCTGGTTGATGCTAGCTCTACTGTGCCTACTCAGTCAAACCCTTTGTAACAGTGTTTGTACAACACGAACGCCTTTAATTATTACGTATGATTAGCATGGTCGTCTTGTGTTTGAGCAACGGGTGACAACTAAACTTCTAGCACAAGTGGCCGGCAGATCTTATGTAGCTTGAGCTTGGATGATATTTACATGTATATTCACAGTAGCTGTGTTCATCCTGAACAATTTCACACCAGCAAAATTTGGTTACATAGGCAACAAAATCGAGGTGTGATTGAAAGTCCCCAGAGCTCCTTCATGTTCAAGCAAGACTACACAGGGTCAACCTGACCCCTCAAGTGTCACTTCTTATTCAGAAGCGAAAGCAGAGACTTCTGCTTCGAAGGTGTTTCCCTGCGGCCTTTATTTGAACTTGGCAAGGCGTTTGCAGCCTTCTTTTTCTCCATTTGTATTAAGTAGAGTATATGTCGTTGCTCGGCAACATCTATATCTTGATCTAGATCATCATCACTCGGTATCACTTCACAAGCGACAGAGCTGCTCCTTGTCGCAGCATTACATGCATGCCCACTGGGCTCATAGTCGAATTGTTTGACTGGCTTAGCAGGAGCACCAGTCGTATCTCGTTGCGCATCTCGAGCTGAAACGTTTGCATTCCAGTCAGAAGCATCTTCAGGCATAGCTTTGCACGTAGGCAGCACTGATTTTTGCTTCTCTAGAGCTTGCTCACGCAGTTCAGAGGCAGCCTGCTGTGCCCCAACACTCCACGGGGCTACATTCCTACTCTCAAAGGGCTGTGCTGCCTTGGCCTTCCCTGAACTGCCTAGGCTACGGAAACTCTGGAGCAAAGAGGTTTTCTTTTTGACAGAGTGCAGACTTGTTGGAGCTTCTAGCGCCCGCTTTACAGCTGTGGCCTGCAGGTGATCTTCACCAACACGCTTAGACGAACCATCACAATTCATTGTGTTCAGCACTGGGGAGCTGGAGCGTGCTACGTTGCTCTCCTTCTGCAAATCCCCCAGGAAAACATGTGGCTTTGGCGCAGGCCCCTTCTCCAGCTTGTGGTTCAAGATGAGCTTTCCAAGAACACCTCCTCCTGACCCGGACAAAGACTGAAAAGTGTTGGTAGACACAGCTATGCGGTTGCACGGCATGACATCAGGCAAGCCCTTAAGAATACCACGAGCTACTTCTACCAGATCATCAGTACAAGGTATATCACATGTTCGCAGGTGAGCTGACCTGCAGGCACCTAGCTTTCTTGCCAATTGTGGACTACCATCTGCAATATGCGCTATGTGTTACTCAAGTGCACGTTGTTGCTTTAGTGTTTCCAAACGCCAAAGTGGTAACAGGGAGGGATACACAACCTTAGAGAGACACTAACCCACTCAATCGCGAGAATGAGATAAATTTTGAAATCACCATATTCTTTCGCTTGTTAGTACTGTACTAGGACTCCCAGCAAATGACAGCAACCAGAGCAGTGGAAAACACCTGCTCTTCTCTTGGCCAGCACCAAAGCGCCCGGACTTGTCAGCTTTTCTATAATGCAGCACCAGGTTCTTTGGCCTGCGGTTATGTAGTGCAGAGTCATCAGCCATACGGTCAGCTAGCTCAGCACACAGAACACGCAACCAATACTCAATGACTTCCCATTTAGTAGTAGTTGGGAATGCCTTAGCTGCCAGCATGCTCTTCGGAACAGTTTTGCTTTTAACTGGTTCGTGAGAAATACCTCGGCAAGCATCGATCACATACCTGCATAGTGATTGCAGTGATGATGCTCACGCTGGTGCACCATTCTTAAAACTAGAGCAGCTTCTCAACAGAACGCAGCAGCAATAGATGATGTCACACGTTGCACTATCACCTACAGCCTGGGCAACCTGTTCATAGGGTAATGCCTGTACATCAGCAGCCGTAACACAACCCATGCTCTCCAGTGTAGCACCCAGCTTCCCTCCAAAGTTACGCAGCTTACTCAAAGGCATATCCCGCATGACAGACGACACAGTGTGAAAGGGGATTATTGTTTGGTTGTCGGGCTTATTCATCCCTGATGCAAGCTTTGCTAGCAGCTTGTTATGAGATATCCCTGCACATCACCTTCTTACAATAGTGATAGGAAGATGCACAGTGTCAGCAAACATGTTGGCTGAGGGGAAAATAGCAACCAGTTAGCAGACGCTCAGGAAGTGACAACAGATTGATATGGATTACTCAGCTCACCTGCTGAGACCGTGAAATCCAATTCTTTGAACACCTGTGCACGAAGACGGCTTGCGAGGTTCGCTGCAACTGCAAGTCTGACATCGAAGTTGCTCTCTGGTGAGAGCTGACCGCCAATAACAACGGAGCCTTGCAGAGCCGCTTCAATATCCTGAGAAGTATTCGGTCTGGGCTTCTTCAGTTCCTTTGCGACCTCATCTGTCAAGTCTAGAAACATGAGAAAGCGGATTAACTTCTCATGAGTCCCTCATAATTCAAGACAAGCAAGTTAGAGCAAATTCGCTATGCTAGAGCGCAAAAAGGACTCGTGTACTGTGTATCAGTAACTTTACGGTTTTATGATTCTGTGCCTGTTCATCATCTGTGGAGTAAGAGCGCACCAAGGTATGCCTCGTCGATTGAAGCCTTCTCAAGAACACAGCTCGGAAAAACCTCGTGGAATATCTTAAAAACTTCAGCTGAAGCTTTTCGATATCTAGCAAGGCAGGCTTTCCCCCTATTATTGAGGTTTTGCGCGGCTTGGACGCTTGTTATTGTGTCTTCGTGAATGCACCCTTTTTCGTCTGCAATAAAGAGCCTTTAGTGGCAGTAGCGCAATGTATTAAACATAATCTGCCTCATGGTTCCAGGTGTTGAAAGGTACCTAGGACTTCCACGTGTACACATTGCAGGTCGGGGCATAATTCAAGGGCTTCTGCCACTGTGGATTGCTTCTTTACTCCAGCGGCCCTCGCTGCGTAGTTGACAGCAATAAGTCCTTGCCTACACATATTCAGGGTGAGTTTTGATATACTTTTGTAGTTTTTGGCCGAGCCTCAGGTGCCACTGTAACGGACCCATCCATTATACGTACTCGGGTAAGAACGAACACACCATTGCTGAACTGCACACGGTTGGTTCCGCGGTATACCAACACGTTTTTGCTCTACTTGGCCTGTAAATACAGTGACCCTTCGTCGGTGATTCGTCAAACCCTTGCAGGGCATATGCGCATACAGCATTATATTATCAAGCCAAAGGATCGCGTGAGCTGATCATCGAGCAGAAGGACGTACAGTAAAAACAATCTAAATCTACGTGTATAATGAGTCTACATGAAAGGTCATCAAAGACTTCCCCCATGAAGTACGCTGTTTAAACTTCCAAAATGAGTTCGCAGGTCCAAATTCCCAAATCCTTCATTTCAGGATGATGCCTGATGTTTGATGGCACTTGCTAATTCTTGCTTAATTCCCCTGTCGCGGGCTGAATTACTTTGTTTCTTTGTTAGAGCGCTGGCATCCAGGGCTGAGTCACATAGCTGAGCAGCCAGGTTGTCCAAAAATGCAGACATGTAAATTTGTAAACGAGATGTTAAGGCTGAAAATTACGATAAACCCACAATCTGAATATACTGTAAACTGTATCTCCTGTCTGTATCAGATAATCGTTGTATATTCCCTTGTTGAGCGTAGGACCAAAACACCGCAAAATACCCGTGTCCGCAGCGCGTCCGACACAGACATTAGTCAGTAAAGTCGACAGGTGCGAAGAGATGCAGACATTAACAATGTTTCATTCGGATAAAGCTAGCGCAGAACTGTAGGGTTAGCCTGGTCGAACACAAGATATGTACCATCCCAAGAAGTTGTTTTCACGTTTGAGAGTTTTCGTTGCTTACGCGAACGCAGGTGAAGTGAAGCGAACAGTTTTAGGGAATAGTCGAATTTTTTTTCTGTAACGAGAATACTCGTGCTTTTTTGGATCGAGGAACTTGTCTCTTGCCTCGTCTCCCAGTCATTCACATTAATTGTTCCAAACCAATCAGTCCTGCCAGAAATTCGGCTGGCATGTTCATTGTTTTTTAGTTCGGTGTTACGTTCAAGCTATTCTTGATATTCGCTTACTATTGCTAGTATATGCTGTGAAGAGCTTATTCGACGATGCCTTTCAACCCCTTGCTCGAAAGTATCATACATCGCGAAAATGGCAACATCAAGAGCCATTCCCTTGCCAAAGCAACGACACTTAGCTATTTATCGAGGCTTTACACTGCTATCAACCTGGAAGCGCACGCAGGATGTGTTAATACAGGTAAGGTCCCTTTCATGCATTCTCCGACCATTGGACTGAGTAGAACAGCTATAAGCATGACAGCGAGAAACGATGCAGTGGCGTTTTCGCCTGATGGCTCGCAGCTTCTATCGGGCTCTGATGATCAGAAAATCATCATATGGGATTGGGAAAGAGGTATGACATAACCGAGATTTCACGACATTACCCACGAGATTTGCACCAGTTTCTGCTAAAAATGGTCGTCTACAGCCCAAGTTGAAACAGAGTGGAAATCGGGTCATACAAACAACGTGTTCCAAGCGAGAATGATTGGTTACGGTACCAAGACAATCGTATCCAGTGCAGCTGATGGTCAGGTGAGCCCTGCTTTTCACCGGCCATTCCCGCAATGTTCCCTTCTCAGATTACTCTACTTGAAAAGAAGATTAATCTGAGCACATAATACTATATTTTCTCATGTGTGATGAAACCCTTTTGGGAGTTGTGAACAAAGGATATGGATGTTGTGGTCAACCAATCTGGAGGATTGTTAGGAAAACATGCTAAATGTTTTATCAACGCCGCCTTCTGGTCGTATTATTTCAAACTTTGTTTACATCACCTTACAGAATTTACAAGTTCAGGTGAGAATGCACTTGCTTTCTAGCTCAGGATCTGCGACAACCAAATCACTTGGGAAACACAATGGAAGAGCACACAAGATCGCAACAGTCCCAGACCAACTTCACTGCTTCTATTCATCAGGTGAAGATGCTGCCGTTCGTCACTACGACATTCGAGAGAAGCATGCTGGAAGTGAGAAGCTACTGAAGGTGCATTCAAATGTTGTCTCAAGGGTAGGCTTCTAATCTCATGACAGTATGCATTCGATTACATGCCCAAGGTGCATGCTTCAGAGGAGTTTCATTCATGCAGAAGAATCAACTGGTAGCACTATATTCAATACATGTAAACCCGAGAATGCCCAGCATGTTTGCTGTGGGAGGAGATGAGGAGTACGTGTACGTGTATGATGCTCGCATGGTCCGTGAGCAAAGGTGTTCAATGAAAACAAGCCCAATTGTTCAAACACTCAGCAGCCACTGCCCAGCCCACCTTGCAGGAAGCATGCGTGAGCCAGCTTACCACGCAACAGGGTGCATGTTTTCTAATCGTGGTGAAATCCTGGTGACTTACAATGATGAACATGTCTATCTCATTCATCCATGGCTCCAGGGTAAGAGCAGCCGTGGCGATACAGATACTGAGGTGCGAGGCACATTCACGTTACTTGCTTGATACCTCAACGTGGAGAAGATTGACGCAAACCTAAGGTAACCTGAGTTGATTGAGAGCAGCCCTGTTGTCCCTGGGGCATGTCCTTATTCAGAATCTGACCGCCATCCCTCCCCCCCCTCCCCCCAACCCCATCCCGATTCAATGGACCAAGCTACTGACTAGCTTCTGGCCCTGTTCGCCGCCTCTGTACACAGGGCTCACCTGCTTTCAGTCTTAATTATTACTTATGTATGTTCCTGTGAAATGTTATTATTCAACTTTGTACAGATACATTGTCCAGCTTAGAGGCACAGGGAAAAGCTCTTGAATTTGAGTTATATCCATATTGTATTTTGACTTTCATCTTCTGTGGCTCGTACGTAGTGAGAGTTGATAATCAGAACTCTCAGTGGGCTCTGGTTCAGTTGAGGTAACACCCAACGGCCATAACAGGTGATTATAGCGTCATACATCACTTGTCAATCTCAAATTTCGCTGATTTCGCACTGAAGACAGGAAGAATTGAATGTTACTTTGAGTGATTCATTACAAACTGTATTCCCTATTCTGGCCCATTGTCGGAGGCATGTCACTCTCTAAACTTGAACCCATCTGTCAGCTGTAGCGTCTACAGTGGGGTAAAAAGTAGGCATCATAATCATTTCAAGAGATTTCAGCACGTTGACTGTCGTTCCAGTTGGATGAACAATGGAGCAGAAAGTCGCTAGGTTACAGACTGAGCAATGAGTAGGCTAGATAGCGAGCTTACGAGTACATATGGTGTCTTATCTGAACAGATGTTAGTAGTCCTACAGTATATTTTGAGCACTATCACGAAGTTTCAGGCAGTGAGCCTCAGCATACATTGCAATGGACAGTGAACCTCTTACTGAACATGGTTCAAGGCTCTGCGCATGACACGTTGAAATAGTCTCATTATATAATTTAATAACTATGTACAATGCAAGTTTGCAAATACTATGTTCCAAAGTACAACGACCTGTTGATGCCACTGTGCAAGAAGATCTGTCACAAGCTGCACATGCTAATCCACATTGCTGCAATTCCCAAACATCTATAGATAGCAGAGCTATAATATCTATTGCTAGCAATGAATTATATGTCACTCTGATGTCTTAATTATGATGTCTTCATTAGGCAACATTTTCAAGCTACAGACTAGTATGCTTCATGCTTTCACTCACATCACAAAAGCCAAAGTATTTGAGTTTACAACTCGATTTTTGTTTTGGTGGTTGAGCACAAGTTCCCACAGTAATTTCGTGTTCAACTTTGCCAGATTGAACCCCGATTTTGCTTGTGTATGCGATGACCCAAACCAATATGTACTTGTGTATATATAAATGTTGGATATAATAGCATCAAATCTGCACCACACAGTTGATCTCTGTAGCTGCAATGCTCTGCTTCTTCGAAAAGGCACAAATATCATAGTTTTCGTGTTCATAGTTTAGTGAGATAGCTGTCACCAGAGCTGCAGAAATGAGGGGATTGTGTGGGAAAACTTAGCCAGAGCTTAGCTTTTTTTATTATAGTTTGGACGCATTCATTCAGTGCTAAATGTGTGCTGTACTGTAAAGACATTGAAAAAAGAAGCTGTAGGTGTGCCACATAAAACACAACTGAGTACTATCATCTACATATGTCATTCTATTATTGAGCCTTATTATTCCACCAAATACACAGCTTGAGTTCAGGATCAACCACATCACACAAATTACTGAGTGAGCAACCAGCCCAATTCAAGATACTTTGCTGCACAGCTGACAAGCTCCATATAAATACATTTCAACATGCTTGGAGCTACATGGAATCGTAATTTTCCAGATTCTTTGTCTCCACTCATTGGGCTTTACAGCTTTCAAGAGTCGCTGATGACCCTTCCTCGTGCATGATTCAGGACAGTTGGAAAAGGAAGAGTAAAGGGCAGAGCCTTAATGGTGGTCGTGATGGCCCAGTACACAAGCGCTCATGTGGAGGAGCGTTGAATGTAGCAGGTGGCAGATCAAGAAGGTCAAGAGCATCCGCAGAACCCTCGTCAGCAGATGCCAGGGCATTGTCAGGAGCCAACGGTGTGAAATTTCAACTAGCTTCATAGACCAGTTCTACCAAATCACGTATCTTGAGCAAAGCTTTACACAATTTGGCTGATCACAGTTGGCAAACCCGTAGCAAGATATTCGTTTCTCTATTCTTTGTTTTCCATTACATCAAGAGTATCAAAAATACAGTTGCTCTTGCCATGTAAAGGGGTATGATGTTCAAACAGTGAGTACTGTGAGAATGATGTTATTTTGCATGATCGTACATGCCTCTTGTATACCATTGTCTGCCCTTGTGTTTGGCTCTCAGCTTGAACACTTTGTGGGGGCTCTGTGCAGTTTCTGTTGTTTTAGTCATTCATTGAAAGTAGCTCTTCCCCTGGTAAATCAGCTCGAACCCAGAAGCCCATCCATGGTAGTTTAGTCTTTTTTTCTTGCTTCCAGGGGAACTACAAGATTTCTCTAGTTGGCCCACCTTGGCAGGCAATGCCAAGTATTTTAAGATGCTGTGCTGAATCAAGTGTAACCTTAAGTGTACCGGTGACAAGGTTCATTGTGTGTAGCTTAAGTATGTCTGATTCTGATTCACTAAGCTACAAAAGGCAAGTGCATTTTGTGCATATCACTACCTGATATTTGTGGAGGGACCTTGCATCCATAATCCTGACCTTAAACCACCACCAGTTTTGTTGAGCTTGGTCATTAGAGATAGTGCTGACAGATTAGTTCTGTCCACTGTGACGCCACCAGACATCTTGATAGCATGAAAGTGTCCCTGTCAGCATCCTTTCATGACTCATAAGTTCATTTGTGGCATTCCAGATTGTGATCCAAGGTCTAAGAATGGCTGTTGTCCTTTGCAGCCAGGAACCACCAAGGCTCAAGTAGTGGAGCTGCACTTAATAGTGTTGAGATGGTAACAGCCACCAGTGCACAAGAAGAGGCACCCACTCCTGCTGCCACCTCCACTGTTCACTCCATGAGACAAGATCTAGTGAATCATGCCACTGAGCAACGATACCAGGTATTCTCCACTTCATTCATTAATCACAGTGCTGTTCCATCCAACGGCAGACAAATCTGTTGATATTACGTTCAATTCTTTAGCATATTGTTATCAGCCGTGGCACTTGTTGAAGGAATTCCCACTGTTGAGAATATGTTGGATATCATCGTAACAGGAAGGATGGTATCTTATCTGCATAGTAGGAGCCTCGCCCATAGGCTAGCTCTAGTCATAGACGAGTTAGGCACCTGCTCCTTTGCCAGGGCTTGCCAGTAACATTTTCTATCTAGATCTTGATATTTTGAAGACTTGAGTTAACTTGTACTGTATCCCATGACATACTGTGAAAGATCAAAAAAGGGATACTGTCTTCTCTGGACTACTGGCTCTGTTCAGGCAATCACAAAAAATTAGCGAACTGAGCCTTTGTCTAACATTTTCATTCTGTTCAATCAAATGTAATTTTTGGTTGTGTCACATGTTTGAGTCAGGACACATTGCAAGCAGCTCTTGATCTCCCAGCATAATCTTTACTTATTTCACTTCGTAGATGGTACACTCTTTTCTCATCTTGAATAGGTGAGCCTCAGCACAGTCACCGAAGTACACTTGGCAAGTAGGCCAGTGCACCTTTACCTCCAGCTGTTTCCAGGTATTTTTATCCTACTTCAACTCAACCTCTCTTCCTGACTATCCTGTTGACTGAGAAATTCTGTAGCCTATTTTAACACACGTATCTTTGTTCAAGAATCCATCAGCTCCTGAGACTTCTTCAGCTGAGCTCCGTACACACATTGCATTAAATCAACCGGAACCTTCTTCCTCTTCATATTCTGCCTTAGTTGTTCATTACTTTAAGGGAACCAAGTATTGAAAATAGTTGCACATATCACATACGTTATCTTCAGTGCCATGATCTTGCATTTCTCCATCCTTTGTCCAAATACCTGATGGCAGCTATTTGTGTAGGACATCAATCGAAGTGTCAGTGCTCAATGAGAAACTGTGATTCTCTTGTCTCCTGTTCATCTTGCCTCCTAGTTGTGCAATCTAGAATTTGTAATACGTTACACGATAGGTATCCAAAGACAAGTATTCTTATCCCAGAGTCCTCATTCACGTGGCTAACACGCTTCCCTGAGCAGTATAAGAGACGGGAAACATGTGAAGATTCTGAGTTGGCAGCAAAGCTGGTACTGAATTCAAACTCAAAGACCACTTCCTCTGAGTTGAGATTTTAGGGTTCCAATTCGACCGAATCTTTGAAGCACATAGACGAGCCACATATGCAAAAAAATTGCTAAAGCATATTCTTGCACTCAAGAAAGTTCATAGGCATTTTAAGAGGCTTTTCGATAAAATTTTTATCACAACTCAGCCACACAGTGCCTTGCGTGAGCAAGCCCTTAGATTCAAATGTGCCAGTGACAGTGAATGATCGTTCCCTCCCAGTATGTATTGGAGGTCTATCATACTAAAAATTTTTCAATAAACTCGTGCTGTGATATGTCAAGCGCCTAAACAGTCAGGCTTCATGCGAACTTTGTGACCTTCCCTGTTATCAGTGCATGCCATGCCATCACATCCATGGATCAGGGTGGGATTAGATTGGATCGGGTTTGATCCCTTTCCAGTCTTGCCGTCTCATGTTGCTGTACCTGATGCCTTGCTTTTCTGAATTAGCCATCATCCTTCTCGATCTTGAGAATATGCACTGTATAGAAGAGATAGAGAGTTTCATTACTTTCTTTGTTTCCTTTACCTTGGCCTCCTCTCAGTAATTTGTGGTACAAACAAGTACACACTTTTGTGCGCTCGCCTCGACAACGCTACCCTTTCTCAGGTTCGCAAGCAAGCGGCCTTTATCTTGCTTTATTTTCGTACAGAGCAATTCTTTTCGCTTGCCACAGTGTTTTTGTCTGAACAAGTTCCCGTTTAGATGCTTCTTTTGAATGTGTCTCCTGTCGGTACTGTTTCTGCCAACCACAAACCAGGATCACGTTGTCGAGTGCTAATTGTTACAGGGGATTTTAGAAGACCTCCGGCAAAGGGAACTGTATTTAACTGTTGCTGAACAACTGGTGGTGTTCTCTGGAAGGGGCGACACGGAAAGCTCGCAGCAGAGAGATTCTGCTAATGGTGGTGAAATCCGTGAGCGTACGTTGTATGAAAATGTAGAGCGTCTGGAGGACTCAGAACCTGATGAGTCTTCGGAAGAGATGGAGGAAGCAGCTAGTTGGGAAGAAGGAACATCTGAAGGTGATGAGGACATGGTAGAAGACTCGGACGCATTAGAAGAGGATGAGTATGGCAGGGGTAGTGACCCAGATGATAATGATGAAGAGGAGTCGGATGAAATGGACGACGACTATGTGAGGCCTCCGCACACATCTCTGTGGTCTCAGTGGGATCGGTGTAGGCGATTTAGCAAGCTTAATTCACTTCCTAAGCATTGTTTGAAAGGTTACATTCCTGAGGTTGATTCTGAACTTTGGCTGGAACCAGAGGCTGATGGAGTGGTGCAACAGTTTCATGGTAAGATAGATTACTCTTGAGTGCTGTGATTCTGTGAATTCCTGTTTGGCAAGAAATGGTTCGGTGATTTGTTTCTTGAGATATGCAGGTCACCGTAATGTAGACACAGTGAAAGGCGCCAGTTTCATTGGTCTTGACGACGAACTAGTAGCATGTGGGAGCGACTGTGGCCACCTCTTCATTTGGTCGAAGCGAGATGGATGCCTGCGCAGTATGGTGTATGGCAACAATAGTGCGCTTAACTGTATTGCCTCACATCCGACAGATCCACTGACACTCGCAACCTCAGGCACGAAGCTAACTTAGTAAGCTGGTGTCTGGTTGAGATGAGGGCCTTCCGGCTATGCCTGTTTGTGCAACAGTATTATTATTAGGTGACATTGTGACTATGACCCAAAATCTGCAGGAATTGATTCAGATGTCAGAATTTGGGGGCTGTACGAGGATTCAGAAGGTCATGAAGAGATAAGCACCTTGGAACGAATCATGCAGAGCAACGCCAGATGCAGATTTCCTTCAACTTACCCGTCACGGTTTTATTTTCCATTCTTCTTCCATGCATCTGGATTCAGATTTGGCACTTTTCAATTCGCTGACAGTGATTATCTAAGTCCTAGCGACTGATGCACGGGACACCATGAGTTGTAAATTTGCAACACGTTTATCTAGTTGAAATCTGATGTATAATACCCTCTATATTGCAAGCTCGGGAGAGCCGTATTGCTGTGTTGCGTATGCCTTGTAGCCACGTCCAAATTGTAAAGCTAAGTGGGTTGATTCACAGTCACCGCATGTTATGTGAGCGGAATGGTGCGCTTTCACATCATGCCTGTCAACTACAGGGCTGCTTCACTGTCAGAGTTGTCACAGGAATAGGCTGTATGCTGATCATGCTGATTGCAATGCATTGTGCACCATCAATGTCATCATAGCCCAGCGTTTATATATCTATATGTAAATATTGGTGAGTCTTCACAGTACATGTTGCATGTTGTCGCTGGGAGACATTCAGTTGTCGCTGGTTGCAAGCCCACTTCAGATTCGGGTGTTGCTTAGTGCACCAACAGTGTTACAATCTTCGTACTGTGAGATAATAGATTACGTGCGCTTGAAGTTGGGATAACATTGTTACCTGAAGCAATGCAGGGTACTACCATGATGACACGGTAGTCTTCGACCATGGTAGCACGATTTTGCAGATGTTTGTTTCACTTTTGGGTGGCAAAGCTAAGTACAGCGGCTCGGATGATACTTCAAAAAGTCATGTGTTCCCTACTACTCAAGTGCTTCTTGTCAAGTTCACTATTGTGAAGAACAGTGAACAAGCTGAGGCACTTGTGGTTTTAAGCTGAGATTTGCACACCATAGTGGAAAGAACTGACTTGTGCATTATTGTTGAACGTGTATATAGCTGAGATATGATCAGGAGTTCAAAATAGAGTTGCGAACCCTTTACATTTACTTACAAATTTTCAGCGCATCATCACGTGGCCATGACAAGGGTCAACTCTGCCAAACAGACCACATCGGGTCCGACATATGCTGTTGCGTCCAGCTTGCAAAAACCAAGCTTTTTCCTGAACTTGGTGACAACCACTTTCATCATAAGGCAATCTCCAGGGACAACAGGTTTCTTCCACTTGACTTTGTCCACTCCGCCAAAAAAGAATTCTCCTACATCCGAGTATTTCCACGGATGTATAAATTTTATTATATAACATGAATAAATATCCTTCAAAATGAAACAGAAATACAGTACAGAGCAATAAGTATAGAACAATAAAAGGTGATGTGGCTCCCGGCGTAAGCCTCAGTGGTTACATACCAGCAGGACCTTCTTCAGGAAGCATAACTAAGCCTCCAAGCTGCGCCAATGCCTCAACTTGGAGTACACCTGGCATGATGGGGCGCCCTGGAAAATGTCCGTTGAAGAATTGGTCATTTATGGTAATATTCTTGTAACCTACCGCGTACTCCCCAGCTTTAAATTCAACCACTCTATCCACAAGAAGGAATGGATACCTGCAAATTTATCATGACCGATGTGGATTACCGTAGTGTGGAGCATGAGAAACGTGACTCGACGTCAAATAACTTGCTTGGAAGAAGCTGTACATCATAACAAGCAGCACACAAGTTAACTATTCATAAAACTACGACCCACTGCTTGATGGATGGTTTCCCAAACTTGGTTTTACACTGAGGTAGAATGGGCGAGAAAGTGATATCAGCGTCAGTCAACACAACGAAAGTGCTATGTGCGAGAGTGGTCTTAGGATGGCAAGATAATACCGATGTGGCAGCGCTTTCATTATAGCATCAATATCTTTAGCTGCTTCGAAGCTTGGCCCAGTCTTTTCTACGGGGACGACTTCTTCTGCAGTGCAGGCGACGGGTGTAGAGATTCTCCTTCTACATCCGTGTCTATGAGACTGGTGCCTAGGGACAGCAAAACGGCGACCCTCTACACTGTTACTGAAGACCTTCATGTTTGTACCACGCACAAGTGAAGCCAGCCACTGTACGATGTGATTTGCGGCGATAGCCCTTCAAGCTGCGCAGCGACGTGGGCCTAGATTCTCCCCTCTGACTGGCCAATATACCCAATGCCACTCTCTTGTATGATTTGTTATCTCCTTCTCAACTCTCACCTCACAAGTGCGAGATTTTGGGTTCAATTCTGAATAAGTACCCTGATGAAAGCTCGTGTCGCTCAACGGTCTCCTCTCTCGTTAAACAGGGTATGCCGCAACCTAAGTTAGTTCCGCCGGTAACACTTGATCTGCTTGCTGTCTACAAATACAAACAGACTACTACCTCTTTACATCCCAGCTTGTGGCTAATTGAAGATAGATAGGTCCGTGTCAAGAGCTTTGTTCGCCATATACTGTGAACTGGACGTAGTGTTGAACGCGTACGTGCACTTGCGCAACACAGGCAAGGCGCTCGCTCATACTGAAGCACCTCACGTGGAAGAGCTGTTCGAATCCCACTCTTTGTCCAGTTCAGCGGGCAAAAAGGTTGTGACAAAATGGCGATGAATCCCCAAGAATCCTTTGTCTTTGACAATTGACTACAGTTTTGTGTTCCCTTACCACTCTGCATTTGCACACGTTAGAAGGTTTCAACCCTTGCAAGTTTCCATATGTAACAGTGCTGGAAAAATGCTGCACTCTTTCAGGTTTAATTATCTAAAAATCTTTCATTGCTGGTTGTATGGTGCACTCTTGAGTGGACCACACAGACTCTCTCAACACCTAGCGTTGATCTGACAACCCAGAGCATCTATATGATTGTGTTTACAACTGCCCTGCATTGCTTCAGGGTGCCACTAGGAAAAGTACTGCACAGGTGGAAGAGCATCATGTGCGAAAATCTGTATGAAGCCCTTGAGTATATTGAGTCTTACGTAACTTGTTGATTTCTGTGACAAGTGATGAGAGTAGCCAACAAGTACTCATCGAACCTGGAAGCTCACATTATTCTTTTAATGATCCTACTAGACCTTGCACACAATTTCTGTTCGTGCCATTTCTGTCCACGAGACCTTCAGTGATACACACCTGACAGGCAGAGTTAGTCAAGAGCACAGTCTCCCCTAAATTGGTCATTCGATACTGCTTGTGATGCTATCAGTTCATGCGAGCCACCTTGTCAATCGACATTTTGCTACCTCCATTGAAAAGCAAGCACAATCTAAGGCATAACTTTCTGTGCTTGTATTGAATTGGAAGTAGCAGGGAGGGGTTTGGGGCATCTTGAGTGCGTATTGAGTCCGGCTTTGAGAATATAATCTCAGCATGAATAGAAAACGGAATCTTTACAACAGCTTCGTACTTCAATGGTTACTTGAACCAGCAGAGCAGACAGTTGATTGCAACTCCAAAGTAATGTACAGTTGATTTAATTTCCCCAGCACCGTGGCACCTATTCCCAAAAAGACATCAAAAATAAGCAAAAAATGCGATGTTACCCGGTCATTCATCAACATATATATCATGCAATACATCGAGCAACTGCATAGCTGTGAAATGTGACCAGTACAGCTTCAGATGCTTGCAGAAGATCTTCTGACCTGAACCAGAAGTTGAGAGGAAATTGTACAGGGGGAAGGATTTTTCACAGAGTAGATCCCAAACGAATCAACCATATCTTGGTTGCAAATAACAACAGTTGCATCCCAGGATCTCATCCCATGATTTCACGTCTCATTTACCAACTGTTACACTTCTTCAAAACAGCTTTATAGAAAAGACTCCATGGAGCGGGAGCAAACAACAATGACCTACTGTTTGGTTTTACGTCCAGAGAATGAAAGTGCGATCTGACGAGGCTGATATCACAAACTTTCCACAGGGATCAACTGCAACGGCATTGACAGCATCCTCATGAGCACTCAGATCAGCTACTTGCTGTCCACTAGTAGCATCAACTGAGTAAACATGTCCATCATCACAGCCCATAACAAGCACTTCTCCAGACTGATCAAACCGGATTCTATTCAATGCATGTGAAGAGACCGAGACGCTCAGACACTCGCGTAGCATCCGGATGTCCCATGATTTCATTGTACCATCCGAGTCAGCAGATACAAGGACACTTGCTGCCAGATTTGCTGAAACTGAATTTACAGAAGTATTGTGGCCATACAGAGTGGCCGTGGTGAGGCCACTGCGAGCATCCCACAGTGAAAGAGTCTTATCTGACGAGGCAGAAGCCAGTGTATTTGTACATGTCAACCACTGAACTTCATTGACTGAGTCTGCATGTCCTCGGAGAGCCTACAGCAGGACACAAAACAGCACTTTAAATCAGCCCGCTGATCAAATTATACACTGAACATTACACAACCAGTATTTCACTCCAGCGAAATCGCACTATCTTAGTTGTTCCAGCCACAACATCCCACACACGAATGGTAGAGTCGAGGGAGCACGATGCAAGAAAGTCGCCGGTGTCATGGAAAGCAACTCCCCAAACCGCTGCAGTGTGGTCACACAGGGTTGTCGAACACTTCTGTTTTGAAAAATCCCAAACCTGCAGCTTTTGACAAATTCATCTGAGTCCTCTTCAGCACCCACCTCAACAGCAACAAGGAGCAGTACTAGTTCAACCCTAGACGTATTTCTTGCTCGAAAGTCAAGGACAAAAGAACGATGGAACACAAGCACCCACATGTACTGATTCATGTAGCCAGGCTGCACAATCACAGTATCATTCACATCATTTAGCCTGGGACTCGTTCCTTGCCACAGTTGAAAGGCACACTAGCGCAGAATTCTGACCAATACGTGTGCTTGATCTAAAATACAGTGTCCTTAATAGAGTATATAGAATTTAATGTACATGCACCGTTGTTTCAGGGAGTGTGAGAGCTTCTTGGGCAAACCTTAACAATGGCGTCACCTCCCCCACTTGCCAAACAAACTCCACCTGGATGCATGTCAATTGCTGCCACCCAGTCCTTATGGCCTTCACCTGACATGATGAGGTCTCCAGCAGGCAAGTGCCACAAGCACCAAGTACAGTCATCTGATGCTGTGGCCTGTGCTCATATTACCACTGACTAGCCTGGTAATTGAAAAGATTTAACCACTGAAAATCTAGGGTGCTTTTGGCACAACTCAAGTATGGTAGATTAGCGCAAGGTTCGAAGCCAGCAGGTAACAACATCACCTCCAATACCTGGCAACATGATCTCTACTCGCTCAACCGGCTCTTTGTTTTTTATCCCTACTACAAAGTGCTATTGGACAATATTCAGGTGCCAGACGACAACATTAATTGTAATGGCCCTCTACGTTCTTTTGCAAGATCATTGAGAGCACCACAAATGATTGATACCAATGATGTGTCTTTTCGGCTAGGATAGTAACAGCATGCAAAGAACAAATGCCTGATATTCATTGCCCTTCTCCTGGCATTTACACAAGAATTATGTGGAAAAAAGTCTCTGAGCTTGCTTTTCTATGAACTGAAGCACTCGATACCTGTAAGTTTCTGTAGATTATTCCTTTATGGATGCAAGAAAGCTCAAACCGTGTTGAAAACAGAGCTGGAGTAGCCAGGATGTGATGTGGAAGTTGCATAGATCGAGCAACACACTACAACTGGCTTGCGTGGGTGGAGCACAAGGTTTGCAATCCCCATCTTGTGCCCACTGAATTTTGCTTGGGCTCTCATACCCTGGCAGGTTATTGGTTGACATTGAATATTCAGGAAAGGATTATGGCGTTTACGAATAGGAAACGAAGCTCCTGGTTGCTTGGAATGGACAGGATTTTTTGCTGGAGTCGAAACAGGCGCAGCTTTAGCTTGTCCTGTTGTTGACTTCCCAGTACTGGGCAATTGCTTCTCTGCAGCTGGACTGACAGGGAAGCTGTCATGTGACGCTGCACGACAGCACGTTAAGGTTTTCGGAGGTGTCAGGTCAAATGATGCTGTATGCGTCGACTTTCAGTCCCTGGCTTTTCATTATCACGACCTTCCCATTACCTGCAGTCGACGCCTGCTCGAAACCACCATTTACCTTAGACTGCAAGGTCCGCAACGTTGCTTGCAGTTTATCACGCTCCAAGTTCGATAGAGTTTTTTCTCTCACTGCTACTTCATGCTTCCGTTTCAAAGCAGCGATGGCGGGTTCGTATTTTTGGTAATGATCCTTCATCCGTTTGATGTCCTTGATGAGCTTGTTTTTTTCCTGAGTATAAAGTGCTGAATTTACTGTTTAGCAAAACCTGTTTGTGCTGTAGCTAAGTACAATCCAGTTTGCCACGGAACAGCTGCACATGCTGACGTGTCGTTGTTACCATAGTCATCAGCGCAAAGGTTGGTGCGGCCCCAGATCTACCTGAATCACGCGCTTATGGTGCATTCGGTGGAAGTCCCGCTCTTTTCTAAAAGTGTCCCAAGTTGATGAAGCCTTATTCGCAATCTCATTTGCCCTTGCAAGCTGCTGTCGAAGGGAAATGACCTCATCACTTAGCTTGGCGTTGTGCATGTACGCATCTGGAACACGGTCCGTAGCTGCAGCATTCAGCTTTCCCGCCATCTTTAGGTCGTACCTGTAGCATTTGGTGGTTGAATTGCAGGTAATTATTCATACAAGTTGAAATCAACCATTGATACGCGAAGTACCACTCCATCTCGAAGATATCTAGTGTTCTAGTCATGCCCATTTTTATGAGAAAATTCCTAATATAATCATCTACAACTTCAGGATGCCTTGATATCTGTATATCGGGCGTGGGTGACTTCAGGGCTGCAGCATTACTGTGAAGTAGCTTCTGCATGGCCGTATCAAAGTCCTCGCTGACATCGTCCTCGACCGTCTCCTCACTGCAGGAGACAAAATCAAGGTCTACCATTCGCGAATAGTACTGACAGACATTCGCTAACCAAGATTATCCAAAGCCTACTTTGGTAACTGTATTTCGTCATAATTAAACGACTCAATACTCTGGCGGGAACACTCAGCAGCAGAAATTTCATCAGCACTCGTCGAAACTTTCTCGTCCATAAGTGAGTATTCTTGTCCACTTTTACAACCCCATTCAAGATCCTTAGCTGCTATGTATTCACGCTCATCGTGAGTTGGCAAGTCATCAACAACTACGGAGTGTTAGTTTCTTGTGAAAACCCTTGGCGCTGTACAACATGGGCTTGTTCCACCATCAATTATAATTTAAAGTTCTGCATTAGTGTCGTTTTTTGATCAGTGCCACATTTTTTTTAACGGATGGCTGGTGGACCTCAATGTTCAAATATCTTGAAAATTAGAAAGTGGCATGGAGCTCCCCGGAGTCACTCCCCCCATCTCTGCATGACCAGAATGTCGGCGAACGCAGAAAATATCCAACAAACACATATGTTGGTCAGTCGTGTAGTTACACGTTTGAGTAAATCCAGACGAGCGAAGCTCTGAACGGTTTTTGCTGTTTGCTAGACTCGAACAGTGGGAAGCCAGTCACCCTCAGACTTTGACTTCAAGCTGATAATGGAGAATTGAAAGGTTGCGCCTGGAGGTGTAATATTAAAAGAATGTCTGAAGTGCTGCCGCTTGTTTCTGTCATAGGCTTCAGCAGTAACGTTCCGGGGGGGTTGATTGTGCATCCAGATGGGGACACTGTCATATATCCTCTTGGTTCAACTATTGTGCTTCGGAGTAAGTCTGATTCCAGCAAGCAACAATTCTTGAGGGGCCATACACACGAGGTATTTCAGTCGCGAGTGCACATCGTGATTGACTATTACACTGAGAGTATCCGTAAGCCAAATTCTTTGAAGCACAGGTTTCATGCGTTGCTGTCTCTAACAATGGGAAGTATCTCGCTTCTGGACAGAAAACCTTCATGGGTTTCAAAGCTGACATAATCGTTTGGGATTTAGAAACCCAACAGTTGCATAAAAAGCTGTCCTTGCATAATGTCATGGTTCAATCTCTTGCATTCAGCCACGACTCAAAGAAAATTGCATCACTGGGTGGTCCAGATGACGGATCCCTCGCGTTGTGGGATGTTACCTCTGGCGAGGCTATCTGCGGTTCCCCAGCAGACAACTGTTTCGTTCAATGTGTAAGATTTTTCAATAAAGACAGCAAAAAACTCGTTACAGCCGGTCAAGGTGTGATTCTTACCTTCGTGGTTTCAATTGTGCACTACTTCTAACAATAGCGTGGGAATCGTCACAGGGAATATTCATGTCTGGGAGTACGTGTCGAACATAAACAAACTTCGATCAATGTCCATGGAACTTGGAAAACTTGTGAGACATTTCATGTGTGTTTCGATAGCCGATGATGACAGCTGTGTGTACGCGGGGACGAAGTCCGGCGACCTTCTTCAATTAAACCTAAAACGGAATGTCTTACGAAACACTGGACCTAAAAATCATCTCCCTGGTGGAATAGCTGCTTGTTCAACCACACCTCACCCTGGGCTGCTACTCCTCGGAACAGGGGATGGTGCTCTATCCCTTTTGAACATCCCAACTGAGGTACCATCTGTCAACTCGCCCACGAGTTCAAGCAAGTATCACACTCCACAAATGTTAAGTACCAGCTGGGTTTCTATTGGATGTATCTTTTGATCTGTATAGAGCGAATCTTACATGATAATTGGAGGTGCACAGGAATCAAAGAAAAGGGTGCTCAACTTAGGAATCGTTAATAGTATTAAGCTACATGGAGGTGTGACGAGCATCAGCATCGACGGTTCTGGACAGGGTCGTGGTAAAGTGATAGCCTATGTTGGGACAAACACAAGCAACATTTACCAGGTGGTTGCTGACCTCCAGAGTGGGCACCTGGCTGAACAGCTGGTGCAGAGCGCTCATTGCTCTGCAGTGACTGCTATAGCATTCCCTGAACTCTATGGTGAGGTAAGTGGCCCTTGACTATCACATGCAGGCAGCTGCAGGAACATGCTGCGCTGAAAAGAATCTGAACTACAGGTGTTTGCAACATCGGCTTATGCCGAAATCAGGCTGTGGCACATCCATACGGGAAGAGAACTTCTCCGCATCAAGGTTCCAAATGTGGGTTGTTATTGTATAGCGTTTAGTACAGATGGAAGTGCAATCTTAAGCGGGTGGAGTGATGGTAAAATCCGCGCCTTTGGTCCCCAGTCAGGGAAGCTCTTGTATACAATAGATGCTCATCTCAAGGCAGTGAATGCTATTGCAGCAACCCACAACCCAAAGCAGATAATAAGTGGAGGGGAAGAGGGTATGGTTAGAATTTGGGAGGTGTGGTACCGTTGTTACCTGCCATGTGGAGTCCTGTGAACGTTAGACCTGCTTAAGCCTTTATGACTTGCAACATGCTGTCAAGGTCTCTGAACGTGGTGCATTCAAGATGCTCGCTAGCATGAAAGACCACAAAGCAGCCGTCAATGCCATCGCAGTGAGTCCACGCACTGGAGCTGAAGCTGTATCTGCATCTTCAGATGGATGCTGTATTGTATGGGACCTGGACACAATGAAGCGCCGCACTTCTGTTTACTCAAACACCTTTTTTAAATCCGTTGCATATCTTCCAGATGAGTCCCAGGTCAGTTCTCAATTCCCTGTTTCTCTACACTTGCAAACTGTTGCTGTCACTGGTTCTCTTTGCTTCAATTTGATCAGCGGACGTTAAAACCGGAGTAAGTTCTTCATTATTCTGGAGAATGACGACGAATTCATCTAGATATTTTAATTCTAGGACGAGAGGTTGTCTTGCTTGCTGAAATTGTTACACGGTTTTCAACTGTTTCATTGGAGTTTTGTTGTCCAGACAAATTCCTGCATCACTATTACTGAACACAGTTTACCACACTTTCTGGGTCAAAAGTTTTGTGAACAATGTGTTTTGCTATCAAACCAAAATCGAATAGATTCTTGTTGGGGTTGGGGAGACTGCAGCTGAAGTATGTTTCAAGAAGCAGTATATCTCTTTCTCAACCTTGATAGAGTACAACTGTCCACTGCATGTGGTGACCTTGTCTTTTATGCATGCAACTGATGTTTGATGCAAACTGTGTTATAAAACAATTGTATGCGGAGGTAGTTCTGTTTGTGGAATTCTTGCTACAGTTTTAAGCATAGGTCTGTCTGAGTTGATACTCAGCTCGAGATCTAAGGAAGGTAAGTTGGATCTTAATATCTTAATAAGTTGGATGGTTGGATCTAAGGGATGGTTGTGGAGCAGTCAAGGGTGAACAGCTCATGAATATAAGAGCATGAATAGCAGTAGGTGACGTGAGAGCTGAAAGCTGTTGACGTACATGCAGATTGTCACCACTGGTAGTGATCGTAAAATAGCATACTGGGATGCTTATGATGGGAGCGCTGTTCGTGTTACTGATGCAAGTGAAGATGCTGCAATGTCTGACTTGCACGTGGATTCACGTGGAGAGGCAATCATTTCCTGTGGTGCTGATAGCCTTGTACAGCTGTGGGGCTATGACGAAGGCCACTGCTTTTACACTGGAATTGGTCATTCTGGTACAGTCAATAGAGTCCGCGTGTCACCAGACAGCGCTCAAATTGTGTCCGTTGGCTCAGAAGGTGGCATATTTATATGGAAATATATGAAGCCTGGGATAGGCGATCTCGTGAATGTACCTTCAAACTCTGCAAAGACAACCATGGCAACTGGAGGTTAGCTGCAACTTGGGATGAGATTTTTGAGTTGTAGTAGAGTAGCAATTCTATGCGCAATAATTAAGCATAGCTGTCAAAGCATAATAAGAGGAGCTTAGCTTTGTTGCTATGATCATGAAACGTGTGATCACGCATTTTATAATAAGTCTGGTGCTTGTAACAGATCTACAGAATCTTCTCATTCAATATTAAATCTGTGAGCCCTTGCGGAATAATTCTCGAAAATCCTTGCAGGTCTTGATTTATCTTTAGCCATGGCTGCATTAAATCGATGTTACCTTCCGAGGTTGAAGAGAGTGACGACTCCTTTATTAGAGCCTCGGATGAAAATCATTGACTGAACTAGCGTCATACATGGGCAATTTGACATTCTGAAATGGTTCACTGTCAACCACCTTGACATTTCATTAACTTTCGAACTATGAACAGGCTATAGAGTGCATGTTACTACGAATTAAACTGCAGCAGGACGCCTAATGGAGAATTTGAGATAAGAACTGCCGTACTAACACTGCTGAATTGTGACAACTTCAGACAATAACTCCACAAACATTGCTTCAACCCGGGGGTTCTGCTAATGATCTTCTTCAGCTTTCCCCTCACTTTGAGATGCTTTCTGACGCTCTAGATCTTGCTCATGGGCGTCTAGCTCTTGTTCGGCTAGTCGTTCTTCTAGGTACCTGGAAGAAACAAACTGTCTCGTCCAGTTGTCATATTCTCACGAGGGAACTGTAACTGCGTTCGAAGCACAGATGAATCGATCGATGTGATGCCTTACATATTAATCATAGCTACAGCGTGATTGAGGCGAAGTTGTTGAGCAAACCTGTCAGCATCCGCCCAGACTGGCTGGTGACTGAATCCCTTATCTCCCCCTTTTATTTTCATGGGAAGAGCGTAATTGACCCTCAGGACTCTACAGAGCAAAACTTTCATAGGCATCCATGATGTTTGTTGTGCCAGGGTGATTCTAAGATCGACTTGGAATGGAGACTATTCGCATATTTGTGCAACCTGCTTCACCATCGAAGTCATACCTCCCGAATAATTCCCCATCGTGCATATTATCGATTGCGTCTGCAGCATCTTCTCTCGCCTCGAATTCCACAAATCCGAAGCCGCGATGTTTGCCTGTCTCATTATCGAGCGGTATGTTACACTCCTTCACAGGTCCGAAAGGTAGGAAAGCTGACCTTAGAGTCAGCTCAGTAACACTCTCTTCCAAACCACCCACATACAATACCGTTTTAGGATTGGAGCCCTTTCCCGAGACTTTCACCAACGTGGTTTCCATGCCAGCTTGATGCCGAACTCCTATGCGTTGGCCAGAAAACCACACCCTCCCTGTCCACACGATATTATACTTGATTATTCCTGGGTATTATATTGAGAGTGATCCAATCGGCAAACTCAGAGTGTAAGGCGCGGACTATGTAGTACTTCCGCTTGAGCTGAAGACAAGTAAGAATTTCTCAGGTCAACTCAAAGCTGTGCTTGCATCTCTTCTGGGCATCAATCCATAATGCTTACAGCAAAAATTAGTAGCCAAGTTTAAAATTTCGCACCATTTCAAGATACGCCTTTCTAACGCCTGAAGTTCATTTCGCCATCTAATTAGACCTAGGCCGGAGCCAGAACGCTATGCATGAATTGCAGCTCGCTTGCAATCTGGTAGAGGATTACAAATTTCCAAAAGAAAAGTTAGATCATGTGAAATCGCAAGCTGCTACTTCCTATTGCATAACAACGTTGTTCACTAGGTGAGAATGGATTCACGTGCGCCGGGCTACATTATCGGTACGAGGAATGACAGCTCAGTATCAACCGCCGAAGCTCACGCGCGGAGGGGCACAAAAGTGCTGCTTGTTAAGAGTTGAACAACGACTTTGAGCCCAAATCTTCAAGTTTTCAGTATTATACAACTCCAGCAGGGATTATAAGATAGTCAGCACATATGATTAGCGCTGTGCGCGGGGCACGTGTGTCCATAGCAGGAGCACGCAAGGGCTGCCAGCGGCTTCCCAGGTGAGCTCACACCTAGAAACATCTAATGAACAGTTTCAGTGTCCCATGTTAGATAGCATACTATCATTACACTTTCGACGAACCTTATATACAGTTGTAACATGTATGTAGCACACCAGTTTGCTGTTCTAGAAAAGACGGAGTTCCAACAGATCTCCCAGAAGCACCCCGTATAGACAGTGGAGACGGAGGCAACGGCAGTGGTCCAAGTGAGGGCCAAAAGGGAAGCGAAAGGACATGGAGGGACACTTTGGACGATGCTGTAACAATCGGCGCAGCAATTATAATTTCTCTTGGGATTCGGACGTAAGATTCATCTTCGTCACTCTGTCCTTCTTTTTTTCATAGGCGGCATCTACTACTCTGTGCATTATAGCGAACATGGCGAACTTATGTCACACATCAGTGCCTTGGATTTGTATTACTTGCGGGTCAAACTAAATACTTGAATGATTAGCTTGGGCCACTGTGTACAGATATGTAGCCGAGGCTCGATACATCCCTTCCCTCTCAATGTACCCTACTTACGATGTTGGAGACAGGTTCATAGCTGAGAAGATCACTTTCAGACAACGTCCACCCTCAGTAGGAGACGTCATCATTTTCAAACCACCACCAATCGAGGGTTATAGCAATAAAAGCTGGTTTGGGGAAGATATATTCATCAAGCGGGTTGTAGCCATTGCCGGAGACGTCGTTGAGGTGTGTTTCACTGGATGTAAGCTTGGGTGCAAGAGCAGTCTATTATTTATAGTGTAATTACATTGCACTGCAACAACGTGGGACGTGACCCAGAGCATGAAAGGGGACACAGTTTTCACTTCTGCATCAGCATACATTGAGCTGTGTTATTCGGATTCGTCGTGACGTGGTTCCTGGTCTACCTTTCGTCTAATAGGTTTAGCAATTGTGCAGGTAAAGAACGGAAAACTTATTCGTAATGGAGTCCCACAGGACGAGATATATATATTGGAGAAGCCTGCATACACTATGCCGAAAATATTAGTACCCGAGGGGTGCATTTTTGTGATGGGAGACAACAGGAATAATTCATATGACTCGCATGTGTGGGGTCCTCTTCCAGTAGAGAATGTGGTCGGTAGGGCGTCTTTCAATTACTGGCCACCAAATAAAATAGGTAAGAGTGGAAATGACGCAATTTCTATGAACAGCGATGTGTAATGACTAAGTCAGTGAAATGCATGTATATACATATAAACTGGATTTAACAGGTACACATTTCACAACACGTAACGTGTAGCTACATTCTTCATTTTACCATTGTAATGGAGGTGGGCGGGGTACTTGTGCAGCGGAAATGTCGTGAGAGAAATGGTTGGATGTGGACAATTTGAATGGATTTGATCCAAGGTGGGAATGAAATGTCTTGTTGATAAGTTATATTTGTACCACATCCCATTATCATCATTCAACACATACGGTAAAGGGGATTATGACAATTTATTATTTGATATTGTTTAAATTTTCAGATAAGGTGGATGGGGTATGGATGTAAGAAATATTCCAATTGCATTTGTTGCTTTGTAATGAAAACAGCGATGTGACGTTGAAACATGAAAAAGTTCGTTGATTTACATTAGAATAACCAATGATTCAAACCCAATTCAACCAATGTCAAGCGAATTAGCTCATCTAATTTCCTGGTACGAACTTAGTAGCGTAGTTCCATGCGTTAACTCCGGATGGATCAGCCACGTGTGCAGCCCAGTTCTCAATTGGTCCCTTGCCAGTCACAATAGCCTGTACGTAGAAGCCGAACATGGAGAACATAGCAAGACGTCCGTTCTTGATCTCCTTGACCTTGAGCTCAGCAAGAGTGTCTGGGTCATCAGCAAGGCCAAGAGGGTCGAAAGCCTCCCCTGGGTAAAGAGGGTCAAGTCCCTCGCCAAGAGGTCCACCGTTCACGCGGTATGCCTCAGCACCGCCCATGAGCAGAACCTGAACATTACAGAGCAGTTTGATACATGTGAAAACATGATCAATTCATTCGTTACAACGATGTATACTCAAGACATGAGAGTGAGGTACAAGTACCTGGCAGCCGAGAATTGCAAGGATGGACTGAGCATGAACAAGGCTCTCATTGCCAAGGTAGTCAAGGCCACCGTCAGCAAAGATCTGGGAGCCAGCCTTGAACCATACGGACTCGCCGAAGGATACGCCAGCGTACTTGGAAAGGATCTCGGGTGTTACACACCCAAGAGCACCAAGCATGGCCCAGCGAGCGTGAATAAGCTCAGCCTCGCGGTATGCAGCGAAGGTCTCTGGGTCAGCGGAAAGGCCAGCGGTGTCCCAACCGTAGTCACCTGGGAACTCACCCTTGAGGTATGATGGAACATCACCCTCGGAGAAAGGTCCGAGCCACTTTGGACGGTCTGGGCCTGTAAGCACCAGATGTGTTGCTCAAAAATACGAAATCGTCAATGCGTCAACCCATTGATTACGTGTGCTTACAGGCAGGTGAGGCAGTGGAAACACACCGTACCACTCGATAGCAGCACGAGCCACGGTCTGGCCACGAGCCTGCATAGATATCATGATGTCAACTGCAGATTGTGTGCAACCTTACTGGTGGCATGTGACAAGTCGATTCATGCAAAATCTACCAGATTCGGTAGCTAGAGGGATACGATCCGAGCTGCTGGACGCATTGGCCTACATCTCTTAATACAGACTGAATAGGCAAAGAGAGGAACAATAATGAAGGCTGTATTTCTGTCAAGTGAAAAAGACCAGATGCTCACTTAAGCACAGCAACCGTGATTCAACGTGAATGAGCTACGACCCTGCCACATTAAGCATTAAGCATTAAGTTGCAAGCGCGTGATCATGATGAACAATTACAGATTATAAATTTATGAAGATTGGAAACGTACTGGTGCGGCCTTGCGGACGCCAGCAGTTGCGAAGCTGATTGCAGACATGATGATATTTTCCACGAATGTAAGTGCTTTCGAACTTATCACGGAACTGGTAACGTCCAGAGCAGTTCACTTCGTATTTATACGCGGCAAACGCTCTCAACATACCTGTGATTTCACCTTCACGCTTGCTCGCCGATCGATTGTTCGACTTATCGGGCGAGTATCTTCTGTACTACATCCGTAGCCCCTGCATTCCGAAACCGGATCGGCTGTACTGTACCAAATCATGCTTCATGAAAGTTCGAGAAAGAAGCACACGGATGATCCTCGCAATTTTTAGACTGCTTATCAGATTGTGCAAAATTAAATGAAAACACAGGTTTCATCAATAGCTGCCGTCAAACTACACTTCCGCAAGTTTGTAAGAACTCAACGTACACCGTCGAAGAGGAATAGATACAACATTGAATTCAAAAAAAATTCCACTTGACTTCATGTGCTTTTCCGCGCTTTTCAGGGCACGGAACCTATCGCTGGTGAGAAACATATGGAGTCCAGAGATGTTGGGTGTGCTTGTTGTTCCATAGTACTTGAACATTCGATTACATGCCTAACTTGTCGAGATCGAATGTCTTAGACTATCGTTCAATCAAGACGATATGTTTAAGTGTTGAGAATGGGATTGTGTTACCCCATCCGCACACCGGTCTTTCAAGAGTAGCACACAGAAAGATCGAGAACTTGACATCAGATACGGTAACGTCACAACTCGCATGACCTTGGAATGATTTACTGAGTTTTTATCTGGAATTTGTTAGGTCACACGTGGTTAACGGAGAGGCGTCAGTGTTGCTTGTGCTAAGGTCACAGAACAAAGGCAAAGTCTGTCCTACTGTGTATTCACGCTTGACTGCATATTCTAGTTGTAAGTAATTGCGATTTGCAACGCTTTGTCAATTACACTATCGTAGTCTCAATTCTGCTAGCGATCTCGTGAACATACGATGAACGGCGATGTGTTGGGGGAATGGCAAACTATTCTTGACGCTCATAGACAATGATTGGGAAACAAGACGTTACAGGTTTGAATCTTTCAAATAATCTTATCCTTCGCCGGGACACGGTGAATGTAATTCATGTAACCCTTTCGAGGAGGTCTCGCTGCAGAGAAAGTTGTGCGGAGCCATCTTTCAATGAGCCAGGTTATGATGCCTACTCCGAAGCAACCGGCAAACAGCTGGCTTCGGAAGTCTGGAGGTAGAGGGACCAGCTGAACTGCAGCAGTGAGCTGTGGCGCAATGCCTGATGCAACCAGGATAAGGGCGAAACTGCTCAAGCGCAAGGACACAATCATGCCCGTGTTCTCAAACAAAGTTGACTGGAATGGTTCCCCTATATAGTTGACAGCGAATGTTATCAACTGCACTGCATTCTGAACCAAAAAGCAGACTGTGTTCACAAGATTTGGCTTGAACTCAGCATTAGCTCCTTGCCGCTCATCCTGCAGCAGGGCAATGAACTTTTCAGCCTATGAGGTGCACATAGCAACCACATGATCGAAGTGGCGTCACTTTGCAGCGCACCAGTGGTGTTGCTTCATATGACCGCCGGTACATGTAGATGATGAAGCTGATCTGTACCAAGAACTGCAACAGCAATGAAAACATGACATAAACACAGAACACCGACTGATGAGGTCTTGCAGCTGACAACGTCTTCCTTGGCTTTGCATTTGCGACAAAGAAGAAAAGCCCCGCACTCAAGAGCCCCTGGAAAGTGGCCTACACACACACTCAGCCGATCTTAGAGCATGCAAGTTAGTCCACTCTCAGTCCCACTTGTGCATGCACTCAATATAATCATTTTACCCAAGCAAATATTAATGTGAACGAACCTGAATATCTCCTAGTTTAACACCAGCTAGGTACAACACAGACAGCGAGTAGGCAGTTGAAAGGCTCAGCAGACCAAGGATCTTAAACATCTGTATTGTAACAACAAGAGTACAGCGGCCTTGCTTGATAACATCAGTTGTAGGTCCAACATCTACTGCTTTAACAGTGAAAGGTGACGCCATTGATGCATCACCGGGCTTCAGAACAGGAGGCATGCCATCCCCTGAGCCATCAGCCTGCTGATCCAACCAGTCTGCCCACTTCTTCATCTGCACACACTCCTCAGTTATAACAAACTCACCAAAGATCAAATACCCTGTACCCAGAATATTGGAACCAACTTGCCAACACATTGCTAGTGGAGCGTACCGATGGGGGCACTTCTCTTCCTTGCTCCTTGAACTTCTGTATGAGCTGGCTTCCAGGCAACAGGTTCCCGTCGCTGTCTGTAATCCGCTTAGGCGGGGGAGGGAGGCCTTGGAGCTGCCGCCGGAGGTCTTCCTGTTTCTTCTTCAACTGCTCACGAGCTGCTTGGCGTGCTGCTGCAACTTTGGCTTCACTCGGTGGCTCCATCAGTGCAATGCCCACATGTGCCGCCTTCAGCGCACCGACGTCGTTCGTTCCATCTCCACACATGAGCGTGGTTCGCCCCGCTGCCTTGTGCACGTTGATAATGTACTCCTTCTGGTCCGGCGAAACACGAGCAAACACCTGCACGCCACAGTAGCCTGGCTTTCGATTCCTGGATGCCCTGCCGAGGGCGCCAGCAGACCGGCATGGTGCAGCACCTGAGAGCAAGCGATCACAACACTGTCAACTCCTGCAGCACTGCAGTGCTGCAAACCGTCCCCAGTGATGCACAGGTCATAAACCCGGGCCAGGTCCACTACATCCGAGACGTTCCTTGAGAATGCCTCCCGCACAGTTTCGTCTGGCGACTGCCAGAAGAAGTCACTATCTGTTGGCTTTTCCTGGCTGCCTGCATGACTGCCGACCACTCAACTTAATTCAGTCCTACTTTTGAGGCAAAGAAAAGAAAACTTCGACAGAGTTTGGGCTACCAACAGCGCCTACCCCCCCCCTCCCCCACAGCGCTTCTCGGCATTGCTGAACTGCTGGATGTACGCACCGTTGCCAGCCAAAGGCGGCGGGGCACTACAATTGAGAATCAACACAGGGCGGTCAATGATGTGAACTTGCTGGGCAGTGTAGCATGCAGTCAGCGGTGCATCTCCGGTGATCATAACAAGCTGGTGAGATGAATCGGCGAGCATCTTTAAAGCCGGCACAGAGCCCGGCTTCAACGGGGTGTTGAAAACTGCAAGCCCCATGTATTCGAGTTCACTCTCCGCCTGCACACCTCCCAGTCACGCTCCAACAGCCTGCAGTTCAATGCGGTGCTCGCCGCGATGAAACCAGGGCCACACCTGCTCACGCGACATGTTCCTAATGTCGCTCATTGTCATGCCGGTGAGCTGCTTGGCCGCGAGGGCGATCACTCGCGATCCCTGCGACGCGTGCGCTTTGTACTCTGCGTCGTAACCCTGCGGGCACCTGCGCATGCGTTGCCGCATCACCTCCGGCGCGCCCTTGGCCAGAACGTAGCACGAGTCCGTGACGCGGTTGGTCACACGTACGATTACGGCCATGCGCTTCAACTCCGAGCTGAAATGGAAGTTCTGGACGTGCTTGACGGACACCAGTGCCCCGCCGAACGTCCCCTTGGCCAGGGGGCCTCCCGAGCCCCCCAGCAGCTGCCACCCTGACGCCAGGAACGCCGCCTTCTCCAGCGGGTCGCCCACCAGCTCGCCGTCGATGTTCATCAACGAGTTGCAGCACGCCATCACCAGTGTCGCCTCCTGTGCACAGCTCCTTGTTCAAACACAAGCAAGGTACCAGGATTGCGTTTTAAGATACTTTGTTTACGCTCAAATTGTATTTAAGGTACTGATTGAGAATCTGCCCTGCACAAGTGAAACTCCAGCTCACCTTGCACCAGTTCTCGGGCTTCGCGTCCGGCGGATCAGCCGAGCCGTGGGGATTCAGGGCTCCGCTGGCGTCGGGCGTTCCAACGAGTCCGTTGAGCAGCATGTGGTCGCTTGTGAGCGTGCCAGTCTTGTCGAAGCAGCACACCTCCACCTTGCCGGCGAACGGAATGCGGAACGGCTCTGTGCAGAAGATGGCTTGTCGGCGCAGCGCGATGAGGGAGTTGTTGACCGCCATTGTCAGCTCCATAGGCAGCTCAGGCGGAATCACGGACGTGATAACCATGGCGCAGTTAAGGTAGAGCTTGAACCGAGACCGCTCCTCGGGGGGGTGCTGTAATCCCTCGTGCAGCACGTACCCTGCAAGCGGAAGATGTAACCACACTCCTATTAATTGACACCAATACGAGCAATGAAATGCACCTGCAGCTGCGAGCGCAAAGATTAGCAGGAAGCAAATGAACAGTCCTGTCTCCACAGTGTTAGCTGTTAAACGCTCGGTAGAGAACAGGATCATGCGCATCAGGCGACCTTGCGCAGTCTCGAACCCCGTTCTTAGCACCACTCCTATTGCGCCACCATCTGGACTTTCGATACCGCATGACGTCTTTTCTCCAGGTGAAGAACTGAGTAGCTTGGTGCCACCGAACAAGATGTGCCGCTTGTCCTGGCGCGCATCAACCGCCCTCAGGGCTCCAGTAGCACCTCCAGCCTTTGCGGTGATTGCTTCTTTCCACTGTGGTGTAGATTCTCCTGTCAGTACAGCTTCGTCCGCTACGCAAGCGCCCGATACCAGGAGCACGTCTGCCGGAGCAACTACGTCTTCTTCTTCTCCGTTCCGCTTCTCTACTCCGCCACGTGCAATTGATATGACGTCGCCTGGTAGCAACACCTCTCCTGGTAGCTTCTGCCACTTGCCGCATCTATATACCTGTACACTGTCCGCACGTCTGCAATAATCCAGCCTGATTCAAAGGTTGCTTGTACGGCATGTCCCGCTGTAGCTCTAAAGGTTTGTTCACCCAGAAGAGATGAAGCACTACATAAGTAGTAATAAACAGTAGGACTGTGGTAATAGAAGCACAAGCGCGCTGTGAACAGGTGCCACCAGGACTGGTGAGATCGGAGTAACGCATCACATGCTCACACGCACCTGCAGCTGCTGCTTTGGGACTTGGATTGATCTTAAGTCAGTCAATGTTCGAGTCCTTGACATCACTACGGTACACTCGAAAGTGACCAACATGAATAAGGTGAACACGGAGTAGTACCAGTAGGCGTCCATGCACCAGAGCAGAACGCAGAATACTTGGAAGCAGAAGAACGGCGCTAGCATTTGCTCCTTGAGCATGTCCATAAAATGCGGCACTGGGACCTCCACAGTATTTGTGCCCCATAAGTCTATGGCAGCAAGGACCTGCTTGTCGGTTTCGAATCCCTTGGCTCCTAGATAGGAAGCAATTGGATCGCTGTCAGGGAATCGAACCGGGTGAAAGCTAGTTTGATCGGACCCAAGCTCAAATCTAACTCGACGGAAGTCGAACTCAACATGAAGCTCCTGCAAAAGGTTGTGCGGCAGTTGAGCAGATGGTAGCGAGTGCCCAAAACTACTGGCAAACCAAGCTCAGGGCGTACTGATTCTTGTTTGGATGGTGAATTTGTGCTATTTTCCGTCTGATTGGGGGTAAGCATTCGCCTTTTCGTCAGCGACACAATGTCTGGGACCCCATGATTCTGCTGGGGCACACAGTAAACATGGTCTGCCTCTTCAACCGATCTGACGGAGGAGAACTGACAGAACAGCTTCACCTTAACCATCCATATGCAAAATAGGTTGACAAGCACATGAAAAATTGTAATTATAGCCCACACGACCTTCACGTAGTCTTGTGGTGACTTGGGCTCCCAAACTTCAAGTTCAGGAGATTCTACAGTTACGTCCGGAGTCTTCCCGAGACCATCTTGTACATCAAAATCGTCCAGAGTTTCTGAAGGTAGAGGGCTGCTGCTTACATCCTGAGCTTCAGAGGGAGGTGGTACGTGCGTCAGTACGGCATAGAGGAACGCAATGAAGACTATGCAGTGAATAGCTCTGAAAGGACCATCGTTAAGGCATAAAAGTCTATGGCGCTTTCGAAGAAGCTGAGCGCTTTTTAAATGCTCGTGAACCACTTTGTATACGCTTTGTGAAGACATCTTGCCAGCTACAGGTTTATTACATCCCCGGAAGAACTAATACGCAGGCACTACTATCTGATCTTTAAATGAGAGAAACCGATTGCGAGGATAGCAAGGTGCTTCACTACGTCGTTTCTTCGCCACAAAGCAGCGAATTTGAATTTGTCAGCGTCTACAGACCTGAACAATACGTAAGGTGATTTTCATGTGCAGTTTCTACAGTACGACAGTGGCTGTTTGAGAATAATCGACCTTTGTCCAGAGAATAAACGAAACGTTTATGCGGCAATGGCTGGTTTTTACCTCGAGAGCGGTCCTTGATTGATCGCTGTACTATGCATGTTCTATACTCCGCACGTTGAAGTGCTGACCCAGATGTCCCAGCCTCGTGTATCAATACGTTCATTGTTGCATGAGACAGCTTAAAACACGCAGTGTGGAATCTTGCATTGAAGGTTTCCCTATCGAATCCTTGGCCTCGAGCCTCCCACACGTCACCTATTGAGAACCATGGCCAAAGAGGGCCAACGGAAAAAGCTGGAGCAAAATACTAGATTCTTGAAGCTTTACTTCAACGTGGCCTGCGCTTCTGCTGTGTGCACCTGAGTACTGAGGTAGAACAATCTTCGTCAGTCAAGCGCTGCGCGTGAATTGCTCTGCTCTCCGCTTCTTATGGTTTTGAATTGCATGTGAAGTCATTCAGTTTCCTCTGATTCTCCCTTACCTCATAACATAGTTGTCCATACGCAGGTCTTGCACTTCATTATTCGATATGTGATTCGGTACAACTCGGCGAACTGGATGACAATTATCGGCACATTTGCGCTGTGTGCCTGTTTATACCTGTCATACAGGTTGGTTTCCCCATTTTCCATCACTTTCGATTGAGTGCATACTCCACCCAGACTTTGTTGCAGATTCCTCAAACAGTCAGCTGACCCCACGTATGGTCCACCCCCTGAGTTCCAATTGTTAGATGCTGGTGCTGACCTGTCAAAGCCAACATCAACGTTATCAGCAGCAAAAGACATTTTTTGGTCCAGTATTATTCTGCTCCCTCTGGTGGGCGTTAGTGACTACGCCTGGATCGCTGCTTCAGTTGTGCCTGGCTACCTTGTATACGAAGGGTACAAACATTTATCACCGTTATTGAGAGCAAATAATCAGCTACAGAGCGAGCAACCTGGTTTGCAAAGCAGAGATCGAGCAGGTAAGAGAGCTCAGAAGAGGAGGATGAAGGGTATGATGTAAATATATTGGTCTTACACAAGTTCACATGTGTTGTTCACGTACATGAATTAGGTAAATTTTGAGGCTTTGTCACTCCTCCAGTAAAAACTCTCTCTCTCAACTAAGAATTTCATAACATGTAGTAAACTTCTCTAAATGACTGCACTAGATGCTGAAACCACGGGAATGCGAGCATATTTCCCACTGCTAGTCTTGCAAAGAAGTCCTTCCTGTACTTGACTTTTGTGCAGCAGTTTCACCTTCAGGGTTGGGTGTTCAGCTTTGATACCACCCAGGCTAATGATATCTCCAGGGTGCATCTGGTAACGTTTGCCAGTCTGGAGTTTGTCGCCATTCAGGAAAGTGCTGTGAGAGTTGCATGCATTTCGTACGTAGTAATGCTCATCCTCGACATCAAGTGTAGCATGCTTTTCCGCCACACATGGAACTAAGAGCTGTATGTCAGCACCATTTCCTGAACCAATGGTCATTTTGTTCTCCAGCATAATGGCTTTCTGCTCCTGAGGTTCAGACGCCTGCACACATCAGCAACTCTATTCCGACTTTAAAAGCAATGAACAATCGACTCAGGTTCTATGACTAAAGCAAGTTGATTGAGCACGGATTCATACCAGTTCTGGATGTTCTGGGAACAAAACCCAGGTAGCGTGTGAGGCAGTTAATAATGCTTCATCATCACTAAGGAGTTTGTCCCAATCTGCTTGCGCAAAGCCTCGAGGCTGGTCCTCTAGTGAGCAGTACTGGGCTCTGTCTGCAACCTTCAGCTTACCGGTGTTTCCGCCCAGAACCCAGCCAAGAACCATGGGCATACTAATTCCGAGAACCAATTTACCCATCACCCGACCAGGATGTAGGATTTTTATCTTTTCTTGCAGATTAAACTGCTCTCCAAGGTACGCTTTATAAGTTGAGGCAGCGATGGCAGCCATCCGGGCCATGCCGTGAATCGCGCTGGCTCGCATCATGCGTTCGCGCTGGTATCTGCCGAGTACTTTGTCATAGTTGAGGTGTAGCGCTTCAGATTGCCCGCTAGCTTGAGCTTTCGGCCGCGCAGCAGACATAAGCTCGTCAATAATTTTCCCCAGCTCGTAAGCGTCCTCGATCGCCATGCACCCACCCTGACCCAGATTTGGCTGCATCGCGTGGGCCGAATCACCAAGTAGCGCAACGCGACCTTTAGTCCACTGAAAGATTGGAGGCCTGTCAAAAATGTCACGACGAAGTACATCCTCCTCAGGGGTTGCTGCAATCAAATCCGTAACCATGTCGTTCCTGCATTGAAAAAGTGGTTAAGTTTCTCTGATCCCAGACCACAACAGGAAAACCTGGTCCTCCACAGCTCAAAAATCAGTGTAGATTGCACACCAGGACCCAAAAATTTCCAGCAACCGCTCCTTCTTGGCATTTTCTGTGTCATGCCCACCTGCAGGCTCTTCGTGAAACGCATACCATTGCATTTTTCCGCCACCGACATCAGAGCTGACAAAGTACTGGCTACTACCTAGAAACACGCGATAAGCTACAGTGTCAATGTCATGGCAGACGAAATCAGAAATCCCCGTGTAGCATGTGTATCCAGAGTAGCAAGGAGGTGTCTCCCCAATCATTTGCTTTCTGACCTTGGACCATATGCCATCTGCTCCGATTAATAAATCGCCCCAATCGCGCTCCCCTGACTCAAGTTCTGCCCAAACCTGCATGAGTAGAGGGGTCCTTTCGTAGTAGTTCTCGGATATTGCCTTATAATAGTGTTAAATGACTCGTAAGCTACTACACCACCAGCGACATTAAGCGGATGCACAACAGCTGTCAACTTCCGACAGGTTGCGTACCCTCCTGTGACCATTTACAGAGTCTTCGGTGAATCCCTGAACTTTGCTATCAGGAATAATGACGTTCTCGCCCCCCATTCGCTCGGCATATTTTGCAAGAATTTGCTGCAACGTCACCCGGGATATAACTCTCGTGATGGGCAGCCCGTTCTCAACAGCCGGGTGGTAGGTATCGAATTTGCAATACCAGTCTCCTGAAACACCGTCACATAGTCCGTTAATACGGTCGCCGGTGACACACCCACTGTCCATAATCTCTGCTGCCATCTCCGCGTCAATCGCTTCCAACGCAGCGAGAGCATTTGATTGTACCTGTACACTTCCGGGATCAATGCTGAAACATGAAAAAGACCTATCTCTTTTCTCAGTTTCGTCACTGCTTCACAAACTATGTACTTGTTTCCAGCTTCCCTGTTGGAGGAGGTGGGGGGGGGGAGGAGATTTAACGGGAGGTACGCGAGATGGTAGAAAGCTTGAAAGATAACAAACTCGACTGGCGAAAAGAAATAAATCATCAGATGTCCACATGTTTGGTTGAAATAGACATTCCCGAATAGAGAAACGACGGCGAGCTGGCGGTATCTTCCGGTATGCTACGTGGTACAACGACAGCGTGACATTCAGTGCATACAACATAAAACAGCTGAAACTCTCCAGCAGTTCTATGGAGCTGTTGGTGTAGTCTACTCGGAACATACTGTGCATTGTGAGTGGTAAAGTCCTTCAGTGTTGATTAGTTGTTCATTCAGCTTCGAGTCCATTCTGAGTGAAGCAGCAAGGCTCAAATCCGCTAGAGTCTCGAATGGGAACAATAATTGACCTACTTGTCTCTCACTGGTTGAACTGTTAGATATTTAGTTAACAGTTAATTACTGGCAATGTGACACGCATGGGCACGCAAAACTATGCAACCCCACATTTTTCGCGTTCGCGTCGTCTTATGATCAATACAAGCAACATGAGACTTTGAAATATGAGTGGTAACAGGTTCGTTTACTACAAATAACCCACCAGCACTCTCGCACAAGACATGGGTACTGAGTAGTGTCACCCACCTGAATTGGTCCTCGGTACTTGCCTTCACCTCGAATCGCTGTCATATCTTGCTCGAAAATGCGTACTTGTACACCTTTCTTCAGGAGTGCAACAGCAAGTACAAGCCCTGCGATTCCTCCGCCAGCAATCAGTACCCTCAGAGGCCTTGCACTATCGAGGAAGGCTGATTCTAATTCATCGACAGATGGTAGGTCTGAGTTAATTAAGGAACCAGTAGGGGCAGGCGGTGTGTACACCGCTTGCACAACAGCATCACGAGCAGCGCTGTTTTTCCCAAACTTTGCAGCATCCTTGCTGCAATGGGTAGCTCTTGCAGGTCTCTTCCAGAGAACACGAATTAACGCGCTGTCTGTAGAGTTTTTAATGGAAGCAGATGGCTGCATAGTACGCTAGCTTACGGTTTCAAGTAGCTTACAGCTAATGATTTGTACTTGAATAACACTAATTCGTGACAATTAAAGCTAAAAGCTTGCTCATGGAATCGCTTCCCGCTTTATTAGATTGCATTGGGTAAGGGTGTTTCCTGAATATAAACCTGTAGCATCCTCAGTAATCGACCAGACAAAGTCCGATCCGAGGATCCGAACCTCCAGAGGGTATCTTGGAGAATGGGATATAGTTAGATATTTTCGGCCGCAAGAGAACCTTCGAGAATCAACTATATCCGCGCAGTAAGTCGGAGAACAAACTGATACCGAAGTGATATGACAACTCCGCAGGCTCAAAGTTGACGCATAGAGTAGACTTGAAACTTGAAACTTGCATGTCACTGTTGAACTTTTGGAAGAGTACCGCTGCCAAATCTTTGGGTTGGCTCTGTTGAGACAGGGTTGATGTGACGTCAAGCAGTCTGATGTATAGCTTCATGTCTACACGTACTAATTTCCTGGTGGAGATTTGTCTGACTATTATCCTGTGCATTTGTGCAGCCTAAACTTGGCACTACTGCCCTGTCGATGCGCTGGTGATACTCGATTGCGTGATAACCTTTGTTGCTTCTAGCGTGCAGCTTACTGACCAAATTTACACGAATGTATATTCAATGAAGTGTGATACTTACAATGCGGATGATTACGACTTTGCGCCTGTGTGGTTTTACTTCAACGTTTTAACTTGACATTATCACGATACTTCACAGACACAGTCGTTGATATTTCGCCGTGATTTGCTGAATGTCAGACTGGGATAATGATATCAGCTAATATCTTGAACCATTATGCAAGATCAAGAGCCCCTACAGCGACAGCTATTGCTGTGACCTCGTAACGTCAGAGAAGTATCCTGAATTTGGAAAGGTGAGATGGGACACAGAATATACGAGTAAAGTTAGTCAAATTTCGTGCATAAGTTACTCAGCTCTAGCTCCATTGTTTCAGTATCACTTGAACTGGTTTTATTCCCACGGTCAACTTCAGGTTGCACAGGTAGCTGAATACAGTCACTGCACGTGATAACAGTTTGCCATGCCGTTGCCAACACTTAAGAGCATGCTTTGGATATCGACTTGTGTGTCATAGCGACAGGGATAAGGGTATACCTTCATGGAGACTGTCAAATAAGTCAATGTCCTTGCAGCTTGCATGTGGATCATGAGGCCTAAAAATATGTGTTCCGGGTAAAATTCCAAACACATGCGTAACAGAAAAGTTGTCACACGATTGGGCATGATCATGCATTATCGAGTATGGTTGGCTCAAATGCTTTTCTGTGTCAAGGCCAATAAATCTCTCACCTGGGTACCATGCTGAGCGTGTGAGGGTTTACTTGCATATGATATGAGGAAATTCTCTCACTTCGTAAACAATCAAACAAGGCGTGGTAACGCCAGTATCCACCTTTCATGCTGTGATTGCGTGTTTCACTTTTTTGTGGAGGTGGCTTAACGTTACATGCCAAATTGCATCGCATTGTAGCCTGGGCGGAGCAACCATGTCGTAACCAACGGAACACTTCCGAAAATTAGTTCTGTAGTAGATAAACGAGTCATAGTCATTAAAAAATTATTTTTTACTTAATAATCAAAATAACTAAACGCCTAGCTTGAGGCCAAAGGCTGGTCTTCAGTGTACCTTTGAGAACGGGAAGGGACGTCGTGCGGACATGCGCTGAGCTCCAACTCCTACATCGACGAGAGTGCCTGCAGAAGAATACAGTCCTACTCATTCATCAAGCTTCAGATAATGTGTATACTACAGGACGAATATTGATGTCAAATTATCTGATTCATGACCACCGCGGTGACCCAGCGCTCTTTTTGTGTACACCTTTCAATAAAGTTGAAGTGTTACAACCTCTTTTTTGTGTAGATTATCCCCCAACATGTACCGGCTGTGTGATCCACAACAATGCGCTCCGGGTAATGTTTGGTATTAGGAGAGAAACAGGACAGAATGTCGACATCTTGACACAGTTCGTTGAAGCGAGGCCGGCGGGCTCACCGAAGCTCCGGTACTGCATGAAGTTCCGAAACAGGTGACACGAAGTTGTGGACCACTCATCTCACACAATGCCAAGCTCTTGTGAATCGATGTTCTTGTCCGTATTGTCTGAACTTATTGCAACTAGCATCTCGTGTGGATCGATCGCCAAACGACGTATCACCCACATGACTTCAGAGGACGACATAACTTCCGTTACGGTTTGAGAGCGATGCAACCCATATTATTTAATCTAGCAATAGCTTCGTGCACTTCTGTATTCCTTGATAATGCTGAAATCCGCAGGACGTCACCATCGCGCTTCGTTCTGTAATGATTGATGTGGTGCTTTCAGGTTGATAATACAAGCAGGTACTGTGATAATACGAGATTATCACAGGTACATATATGACAATAGTGTCTGATAAGCATAGGAATACGCGTCGTGAGCAACTAAGAGTCCTCAGGCGCGGGCGCTTTTGGGGATTTGTCACAGGTACCCACGCCCAAAATCCTCAATATCTCTCACTGTTACCATCACAGGTGGCAACGCGTGACCCAATTGCAATGTTTAAAGGCAGAGTTAACTCACTGTACCAAGACACAACAAGAGACTTGATATCACGCAAACAAATGCAAGCTTCACAATTTGCCATGAAGGGTGAGTGCATGAATACTAGCACTAGTGCCACATTGAACTTCCCACATGACCAAGATCATGACTGACACCATTTTGAGGGTTTCTGATTTCCCTAGCCTTGTCTGTGACAGATGTTCTCATCTCCAAAGCTGATACTGATGCAATCTGAGCTAGATTCCAACATGATGCAAGCTTGGTCCCAAGATGGACAAACACTGATCTGAATTCATCTTTTCGAATTCATCGTGCTGCTAGTCTTTCTGTGGAGCAATATAAACATAGAAAGAATGACAAGTTTTTGGTTTTTCAGTTCGAAGCAGTTTCAATTTCCATGTATGCAAATGTAGGATGCTACTTCTCTTGGACAACATGAGTACACATTTAAGTTCAGCTGTTAGCATTCAATCCTAGTAGAGAGGTCCTGTTCAGTGTGGCAGTTCTGACTGATGAAAAATAGTCGCCACAGAAAATTAATCACACTCACCTAGCCTTATTCACTTGGTGAGTGCAATGAACAAACAATCTGTAGCACTCATAACATTCTGGTGCATCATGGAGTTTACACCAGTCACCATATGTGCTTACATCAGGTATACGGCAAATCGTTCTAACCAGTTAAAACCTGCATGCTGAAAAGGGCATAAAGGAAAAAATATAGGAAACAATATGGGATTCAAAGGCTGTTTGATAGCTTGCCAGTGCTTGTGTCTTGTATCTGTCCTTTCAAAGAATTGTTGGCTTCAACGAGGAATCTTTGAGGGAGTATTTGCTCCAAACTGAGCCAGACCTTGGTCGATGTTCCTGTCCTCGTCCACCAAACGCTTTTCAAGCTTTGATTCTCATCACAAATTCTGTCCTTATTAACAGTGAAGAATACTTGAAGTTCAAAACTTTTGCTCGCAGCTAACTATTTTGGACTCACACCGGTACATTTCAACCATATGTTCGACCCGAGATTTGTTAGATTTCTTGACACCGCTGTATCAAACAGGAGAGACACGCAAACTCGTGAGGTCAACCGCAATAGGGACATGCATGTACACGAGCTCCCTGAATGCGTGCACAATTCCTCTCGATGAGCAAACATCATATAGTACTAAATATAGTACTAAATACCAACCTTTGCCGGATTTACAACACACATAACGCTCCACAACTTTCAGAGTCACAATGGGTTAAACCACTGTTAAGTTTTACATTTTATTATTCTTTTTTGTCTTGCGCCGGTTGTTTTCAGTTGTTTTTTGTTTCTCAATTGCAGCTTTTTCTCCCCTTCTCAACAAAGTGTTATGCATTACCAGGTAAAGGTTTATATTTACTGCGGTGCCATGGGTTACCATCAGCATGATTTGCCTCCTCAATATATTTCTGTTGCGTATGTCACTGGTCAGACTTGTCGGGTTTGCAGAGAGGAATTATTATGCATCAGAGGGCGTGACCCCTGGTACATCAGTTCAGAGTTTCTTCAATACGACCAGTTGCTGCTGTTGCAATTGTTCCTTCGGTTCCTTCGGGCACATCGGTTTTCTCGCGCTTGCTAACCCTCGGGAGCACCATATCCAACAGTTAATGGTGAACTTTTTGTACAGGTTCTTGAAGCAGAAATCGTAAGCACACATAGTGTGCTAAAACAGATCGAGGAGAAGTACAAGATGACCGAAAGAGGAAGAGAAGTAGATGGCTTACAAGATGAGCTGTTATCGACCCAAAGACAACAGTAGTTATCAATATACTTCGCGCGATTTCCAGCATCATTGATTTTCTAAACAAAGCGCTCTCAAGGGCAGAAATGTTGCGCGTTGAGCGGACGAATCACAACAGTGAGCTATTATCACTGCAACAACAAAAAGTTGAACTGAAAATGCAGCTCAAGAGCGAACAGCATCAAGCTGATCAGTTCCACGGGATGCTTGCAGCTTAGGAGAAGATGATGTCAGTCTCTACCAGCAAGAGCTTGAGGTGAGATTTCCTCTTCTACTTTGCTTATACAGCAGAATTTGCGAATCAGAGTGAAATATGGAAAACGAACCCCCGTGCTTTTGTCCAGATGCTGAGATTCTCTTACAATTACCTTAATCACCCTGGAAGCACCTCAACAGAGCTCTTTCACTAAAACAATATCCGCAAACTTGTCAAGGTTGTGTCTATCCCTGTGACATTCCCTGAATTATACTCAACGTGGGGGTGTGAATGGGACATTTTACGGGGAGCCGAAGCAATCTGACCCTGAACCGTGCATAGGTGGTGATAAACTGGTGAGGGTTAGAGCTTGCTCCCTCAAGGGGTTAACTGGTAACCATTGCCGTAATATCTCACATAGAAGCGATTGCAAGCCATAGTAAACTCGAAAACCCAACAGCATGCCGATGAGGTGCAAAACAATGTGAGCTGATGCACTTCCGCTTGAAAACCGAAGAGAAAGCAGGCTTGTGACCAATAGTATACAGGATGCTATAAAGGCACCGTTGGTTTCGGTCTATCATCTACTCAACAGCAGGTGCCAGAGAAACTATGGACACTAAGGAGTTTTTGCTGTGCCACATCTTGCGCACACCCTCATCACTCATCTCTTCCTTGTCAAAGACACACACAAATTTCTATTTCGTTTCTTACTAAGTCCTTCTAGACCCGTAAAGCTTATCACACTGGGAGAATGGAAAATCCCGCGGCAGGAGTTTTTTATTCCCGTGAAACTCCTGCCGAGACGCATGATCGGGTGTGTAACGTTTCCATATGCACACGCGCTTCATGAGAGTTCTTCGGCGTTTCTGGAGTTCCCCGGGAGTCGCAGCCGTCATAAGTTCGGTGGTGACGAGGGCATGCATTGTGAAGTAACGGCCCTCGTTGTCGAGAAACTGTACCCGGGTTCATTTCGGATGAATCTGGGTGTATGTGTTGAATAATGTTTATTTTGTTCTTAGTTTAACGCCCTATATCATACGTACTCGCGTGTCAATATTCATCCATCGTTCATCGTGATTACGTGGCGTTCATTCTGAGGTTGGGGGTTACGTTTAAAACTGTATGACGCATGGTTTGCCGCGCGGTCCGGTAGCTATGTATCTGTCCGATATTCGTACATGTCATCTCGATGCATACGTGGTACTGTTACAAGCGATTGCTATGGAGTGATTAACGAAATCATATATTTCCCATTCATGTTAACACGTTGCATAGCTGTGCGAGGGATCACTGCCACGCTTGCATATCTCCTGCTTCGCAACCCATGCATGCGGTTCCTAGTCACGTACACCCCTATCAAACTACACACTTCCATCGACGTGACCTATTCAGCTGCGTTAGCAGTCTCACCTTCATCCCTTCTTTCTGGCCTCACGATATCGATGTTGCTCATGGAATATCGCCTGGCCGTCGCTACAGGCTGGTGTACGTCGCTGGGTTGTGCGCCAGTCTGTCGTAATCTGATGTTGCGGCTGCCCCGATGCTCCCCCGGTTTCTTCGTGGGTTGGCCCTAGCGGTGGCACCCTCCCTGTCATCGTAGGTTGTCTTTGTTGCTGCGCACCCGCGTTTTTATCACCCTGTATATGTTGCGTAAGTTCTTAATATTTAATTGATATCGACGTTGACTACCGATGTCTGTCGTTAACTGTGATGGCGGCTTGTTCGAATTCCCTAAATACAAATATGTACATACGTTTGAGGCAATACATGCGTTTTCTGTGCGTACATCGCGTCAATGGCTATGAATGTTGGGCATGGGTTTCAAGATGGAGCCCAAGCTTCGTCTTGTAAGTGTTCTTTTTTTGCTTTGTACTAGTCGAGTTGACGCCAAGACTAGTGGTGCCATTCACTGGTTGTGTCACATTGAAGACGCCTTCGTGTATCATGCTGGCTCTTCGTGCCTGATCACTCATTTGCCTTCAGCTGGAATTTAGATTTAAGTGAAATTAGAGAGCCTTGTTCGTACCTTTAATACCTTCGTTCGGCGCTCACGCTTGCGGTGTCGACTTAAAGGATACCCCGTTAAGTCGAGACCGGAAGTCACTATTCGGTAGGGGGTACGGGACTTGCGCGCGGTGACACCCAGCGAGTAACACTTACTGCGGTATGACCTCGCGGTGTATGTACTGATTAGGCTATTCAGTATGTACTGGTTAAGCTATTTCCGGCTCAGGTGCACGTCAGCTTGCGTCTATGACAATATCTTCGTCTAGTATGGTGGGCTGTCGTTCAATCGACCGATCAGCGATAGCGACAAATGTTATCCTATTGTCTTGTGGACATGCACCGCGCCGCCCCATGGTCAGTGGTATGCATAAGCTTGAAAATATGGTAGATTCTCTTTCCGTGGCCCCGTAGCATCTGCTTGTTGGCGTACCTGGGCCTACGATATGCTTACACACATTCCCGGTTTCGGATGTACAGGTTTGTTGTATCGTTGTGTTCTTTTGGAATAGGTGCATCATGTCTAGACGTAATGACCTCGACTGTCGTTTTCTCTTCTATGCGGAACAGTTGGAATTCTCCTGTTAATATTCTGATATTTTTAGGCGTTATGTTGCTTCCTGTAATCACTGTCGCGAGGCCGTATGTAAAACCAATCTCCTATCATACCTCACCACTACACTTGAATCTTCATACCACCACTACGCATATGGTGCATAGTGAATGCAAGTACTTTACAATGAGGATGTTGTACGTGCAGCGTGGACATATGTAAAACGGGCTGTATACGTTCGAGTTAACGGGGAACGTTATCAAATGTATCACATTTGACCGCGTTCCCCGTTAACTCGTCTATATTGTACACGGTGACTTCGGCGTTGACGTTAGCTCCGGGCCGAAGTTGTACCGGCCTACCTTTGTAGTCAGCACAAACGTATTTATCCACTATTTGAAGCTTCACTGCCTGAACTTCAGCGCGCGGCTATCGGACTATCTATGTACATCATGGGTCCGCTATCGATGCCGTAAGCTTATGGGCTCGCCTGCAAGATACTGTACCTGCTGCACTTATGTCATTATTGTTAACTTGCGGAATGTCCTCCACATATATGTCTCCCAATATCGGTTGTTACGGGTTAGGTATATATGTACACGTTGGCCAACTACCGTAGTTCCGTGCTGCCCACTGGCTCAAGATTGTGGTTGGTTGCCTACGCATGGATACACTGCCTTCTCGTCGTCTACGCATATAATTGCAATCAGTAGACCCTGTTGCGAGAATATCCATGAGAGTTACTCTGACATGGTCAGTTATCAGATGGACTTGAAAACTGACTGACTGAGTAGCGTGGCTCTTGTGCACGTATAAACGGAGTATTGCCCTAATAGGTTACTCAATTTGACTGAACGCACCAATGTCGTATGTCTGATGAAAGTGTCAGCTTGTGCTGGCCTGCTCGTCACATCCGCGCTGCGGATGAAGCTGTTCTTGTTGCTGACCTTTGGCTTGAATTCCCATGCAGTTTTCGTGTGTGGTGTCAATTGCCGAATTCTTAGCCGCAGAGTCGAATATATATACTCCGGATTGGTGCCGGGCTGCACCAATCACCTTGGATGCTGTATCCAATACCGCGCGCTCTGCGGGGTGGGTAACTTGTGTATCACTCAGAACCTACAAGGACGGTGCATACGTCGTAATTTAAATACAAAACTGGTCTATAGACCCATCATTATTTCATTGGGTGGGATGTAGGTAACGTCGTGTATTATGCGCATGTAGTTGGGAGTGAGTGGGGACATCGAGCTTGACTCCTTTTGTTGGCACTGAGACGAATGTGTGTTGTTGTTACGTCCATATGTCACATATGAGTCGCAAGATGGGGTATATGCACCTGGGTAATGCGGTCCAGCGCCTTCAGGTGTTTGCCCAGCAGTACGATGTTGTCCATGCCCTGTCTCGTGGGAGCATCCAGTACGCCTTTGAAGGATTCGGATATGGCCCGAGCCACATTGTAGGTGCCTGATGAGCCCAGGCATTCCAATTCTGGGCTTAAACAGGCACCTAGCATGGCTTCTGACAGCATGATCTCGCTGATACATCTCGCTGATACATGACTTTATGATACTTACCAAGTAATCATGACTTCTCTGCAACCTGTCAAAACCCTACACCACTGGAAGCCAGGATCACGTGGAAAAGCCTAATTCTGTTCGACACTAGGAGAATGGAAACTCATAAAAAATGAGTTTTTACTCACGGCATGACGCGCAAGAACTCACAAAGAGCGCGT
>JAULKQ010000566.1:0-18184 GCA_032356285.1 Smithsoniella earleae
GGTCTCGATCGGTGAGGGCTCCAAGCGGCAGGCGCTTGAGCAGATCGAACGCCTGGGCGCCCGCAACCTCATCATCCGATCGCTGAAGCCGGCCGAGTCCGCGCAGGCTCAGGGCGGGCAGCAGCGTTCGTGGGTGCTGAAGTACGGGCTCACCTACGGTGACCTCGATGTCATCCGTGAGAACTTCGCCGACGCGGAGGCGCTCGTTTCGCTCAAGTCGGTGGGCGGCCAGATCCTGCGCGGCGACCGGCGCATGGTCTCGCAGTCCTTCGGCGTCGAGCCGGATGTGCTGGACGTCGCCAGGCTCCGACTCAAGCGCGGCAGATACATCACGCAGGAGGACATGGACCAGAAGGCCATGGTCGCCGTCATCGGCGCCGAGGTCGCCAGTGCGCTCTTTCCCTTTAACGATCCGCTGGGAATGACCTTCCGGATTGACGAACAGGTCGTTCAGGTCGTTGGCGAGCTTGAGCCCGTCGGACTCGCGGGCGGCGCAGCGGGAACCCTGGTCGGACGCGACTTCAATCTCGACGTTCACATCCCGCTTTCCGCGGCCAAGGAGATGTTCGGCGACACAGTGGTGCGCCGATCCAGCGGATCATCCAGCGCCGAAGAAGTTGAAGTCTATGAGATCTACGTCGTCGCGCCGGGACGTGAGCGCGTGCTGGCCGACGCCGCACGGCTGGAAAGGCTGCTTGCCGCACTCCATCCGCGCGATAAGGACTACGAGCTGCACGTCCCCTACCAACTGCTTGAGTCCGCTCGCAAGACGGCGCTGACATGGAGCCTCGTCCTCGGCGCCATTGCGGGCATCTCCCTGCTGGTCGGCGGCATCGGCATCATGAACATCATGCTTGCATCGGTCACGGAGCGCACCCGCGAGATCGGCATTCGCCGCGCACTGGGCGCCACGCGCAAGCACATCATCTCGCAGTTCCTCGTGGAGACGGGCGTCCTCAGCGCTATCGGCGGCTTGCTGGGAGTTGCGCTGGGCGTCGGCCTCAGCATCCTCATCGGCTGGGGCTCGGGCATCGCCCACCTGCTGCCGCTGATCGGAGAGTTCTTCTCAGCCGATACGAATCTGCCGACGACGCTCACGGGCTGGTCGATCATCCTGTCCTTCACCGTCGCGACGGCCACAGGTCTGATCTTCGGGATCTATCCCGCCATCGTCGCCGCGAGGCAGGATCCGATCGTCGCGCTGCGGCATGATTGATCGTCGGATCGCTCGCCTGTGCGTCGGCACGGCTACACTCGCCGCGTGACCGAACCCAAGACACTCGATATCACCGACGCCGCCCGCGATCGCGCGATTCGCAGGCTTGCCCATCAGATCAAGCGATTCCCTGATCTCGACCTTCGTCCGATGGAGATGGATGATCTGGCGCCTCGTGACGCGGCCTTTGCCCATGCGCTGGAAGAGGCGGCGACGCGCCGGTGGCTGACGATCGAGTACCTGCTGTCGCAGGGCGCTTCGCGGCCTCTGGAAGAGATCGAGCCGCGCGTCCGCGCCGCGCTCATGGCGGGCGCCGCCCAGCTTCTGTTTCTCGATCGCGTGCCTGATCACGCGGCCATCAATGAGACGGTCCAGTGGGCCAAGAGCGCCGTTCGGCCGGGCGCCGGCGGCTTCGTGAACTCCATCCTTCGGCGCGTGTCTGAAATGCGATCCGATGATCCGCCGCGCGACGCATGGACGGATCGGCGTGATGAGATTCCGCTCGCCGATGGCCGCGCGCTGGTCCTCTCCGGCGAGCTGCTTCCGGAAGATCCGAAGCAGCGCCTTGCGATCGCGACGAGCAATCCAACAGACCTGCTTGATCTGTGGGCTGAGGCGATGCCGCTGCGCGATGTTCGCAAGCTCGCCGTCCATGGCCTGGCTCACCCGCCGGTCATTCTCAATACGGCTCACATCGAAACGCCGCTCGACCTGGCCATGGTCAACGCGCACATCCTCATTCCGCACACGGCGCCGGGGCATCATGTCTTCACGGGCGATCGGCAGGCGCTGATCCAGCTTCTTGAGGATCGTCCTGATCTGTGGGTGCAGGATCCGGCGTCGAGTCTCGCGGCCATGAGTGTGGTGGATCTTCGGCCGGAGCTGATCATCGACGTGTGCGCGGGCCGCGGCACCAAGACGCGCCAGCTTGCCAGCGCCTTTCCGAATGCACAGATCGTGGCCACCGATATCGATCCCGCCCGGCAGCGCGACCTGAATCGCGTCTTCGCTGATCATCCGCGTGTGAAGGTGATCTTTTATCGCGACCTGGACAAGTGGGCGGGGCAGGCGGATCTGATTCTTCTGGATGTGCCCTGCTCCAATACGGGCGTCCTCGCCAGACGCATCGAGGCTCGTTATCGAGCCGGTGAAGCGCAGACGAAGGGCCTTGTTGAACTGCAAAGGCAGATTCTGATCCACGCTCTGCGTCTGATGGCCGGGCCCGCGGGCAGCCGCCGAGGCCGCATCCTGTATTCAACTTGCAGCCTTGATGCGAGGGAAAACGAGGAGCAGGCCGCCTGGGCGGCCAAGTGGCATGATCTGAAGATGGAGCGCGAAAACCGGAGACTTTCCGGAGGCGGACCGGGTCAGCCGCCCGAGAATTACTCCGACGGCGCCTACGCTGTCCTTCTGGCATGAGAACCGCAGATTCTGGTTGGTTTTGCAAGCGCCGGTGGCAAGGTAGTATGAAACGTCCGGAGGATTGGAGACGCCGCCGACGCGAACAGGATCGACGGCTGACCACTTTCTGAACTCGCACGTCATTCCGGCGCCGCAGCCGGAGGGCCCTCGCTGTTCGAGGCCGCACATGAATCTGCTCGACATTCTTTCGATTGATTGCATCAAGGCGCCGCTTGAAGCGACGGATAAGAAGGGCGTCATTGACGAACTTGTCGACGTCCTCGCCAAGGCCGGCAAAGTCATTGATGCCGATGGTCTCAAGAACGCCGTCTGGTCGCGCGAGCAAACGCGCACGACAGGCATCGGCCATGGTCTCGCCATTCCGCACGGCAAGTGCGAAGGCTTGACGGATCTCGCCATCGCCATCGGCAAGCCTGCTCAGCCGATCGACTTTGCAGCGATTGATCAGAAGCCCGTCAGCCTTGTCATTCTGCTCGCAAGCCCCATCGATCGCACGAGCGATCACATCCAGGCGCTTGCCCGCGTCAGCAGGCTGATGACCAAGGAAGACTTCCGCAACGCGATCTACAGCGCGACGACTCCCGAGCAGATCTTCTCGCTGCTTGAAGAGTCTGAACAACAGGTCGCTTCGTAAGCCGCGCGACGCTTATTGAACAACTGAGTTGAATGTGATTCGCAGCGTGATCAGTGCGCGCCGCTGGGCGCCAGTTCGGGCTTCTTCGCCTCACTCGTCATCGCGACCGCGGCGCCGGACTTCTTTCCCTGCACGCCGGCAAGCGCCGCGGCGATCAGATGCTCGAGGTTGCTCAGGCAGCGATCCGCCATCGCGCGATACACCGCATAAGGAAAGAGCGTCACCATCGCGACGATCAGGCCGAAGGCCGTGGTGATCAGCGCCTCGGAAATACCTGACGCCACCTGCGCCGGATCTGTCACCGAGGCGTTTGTGGCGCCCAGCAGGCGAAAACTCTGGATGATGCCGGTCACCGTGCCCAGGATGCCCAGCATCGGCGCCGCGGTGATGATCGTCGATAGAGCGCCCGAGTAGGCCTCGATGGAGTGGCGATTGCCCTCCACGGCGTCCACGGCCGACGCCTCCGTCACGCCATGGTCAAGCACGACGCGCATCACGCGTCCGTAGACCGAGCTGTCCGTCGCCAGCAATTCCTCGGCCCCGGCACGATCGCCCTTGCGAAGCCGATGCGCCAGCGTCCGGATCCAGCGATCCCGCTTCCCTTTGTTCAGGCGGACCCAGAAGATCAAACGCTCGACGCAGATCGTCACGGAAAAGAGGCTCATCGCCGTCAAGGGCCACATGACCCAGCCGCCAGCTGAGAACAACCGTCCAAGCATGTCGATGTAATGATCCATCGGACGCGATCATATCGGCTTCGCCTCGGCTCCGTTCTCGGGCGGCAATGTGCTCCAAAGCGCCGCTACACTCCTTCGATGGCCCCAGACGTCAATCCTGCCGCCGCGCCGGAATCCACCGAAGCGTCCCTGCCCGCTCCGTGCGGCCGCATCATTCGGCGCGTCGACGATTTCATGCGCGCGCGCCTCGATGCCGAGTCCCTACCGGCGAATCTCGACGACGCCGTTCGGTATGCGTTGCTCGCGCCGGGGAAGCGGCTGCGGCCGATTCTCGTGGCGCTCGCCGCCGAAGCCTGCGGCGGCACACTTGATGATGCGCTTCCCGCGTGCATGTCACTCGAATGCATGCATGCGTTCAGCCTGGTCCACGATGATCTGCCTGCGCTTGATGATGATGATCTGCGTCGAGGCCGCCCCACGCTGCACATCGCCCGAGGTGAAGCGATGGCCATCCTGGCGGGCGATGCGCTGATGAGCCTCGCGTTTCGTGTCCTGACTGATCATGACGTGCCGGTCAATCTTCAGCCCGCGCTGCTGCGAGAGATCGCGAAGGGCGCCGTCGCCATGATCGAAGGACAGGTGTACGACACATTCGGCGGCTTCGAACAACGAGCCTCCGATCAGGAGCGGCTGGAGCTCATTCATCGCAACAAGACGGGCGCCCTGATCCGCGCGGCATGCCGCATGGGCGCCATGTGCGCCGGCGCCGATGAGGCGAAGCTTCAGGCCATGTCCGAATATGGCGAGGCCATCGGCCTGATGTTCCAGATCGTCGATGATCTGCTGGATGTCGAGCAGCCGGCCGAACGCACGGGCAAGCGAACGGGCAAGGATCAGCTTGCGGGCAAACTGACGTATCCGGGCGTCCTCGGCGCCGAATCGGCTCGCGACGGGGTCGAGTCGCAGCGACAACTCGCCCATAACGCGATTGCTTCTTTCGGCGCCGCCGGAGCGGACCTGGCCGATCTCACCGACTTCCTCGCCGTACGAACAGCATGAGCCGAAGGCCCCTGCGCCGAAGCTATAGTGTCCACCCGATTGTCAGCCTGTCATATGCAGATCCTGCCCACCATCCAGAGCCCGAATGACCTGCGCAAGCTTCCGCTCGAGAAGCTGCCGGCGCTGGCGAAGGAGATGCGCGCGGCGATCTGCGAGCAGGTCAGCCGCTCGGGTGGCCATCTGGCGCCCAACCTGGGCGTCGTGGAACTGACCATCGCGCTGCACTATGTCTTTGACTTCAGCGCGGACAGGCTGCTCTTTGATGTCGGCCATCAGTGCTATCCCCACAAGCTGCTCACCGGTCGCCAGGGGCTTCTTGAGGGCCTGCGCACCCGGAAGGGCATCTCGGGCTTTCCTGAGCCGCTCGAATCGGAGTTCGATCTCTTTTCGGTCGGCCATGCGGGCACGGCGATCTCGACGGCCGTCGGCATGGCGCGCGGCGATGAGCTCGCGGGAGAGGCGTTCGAACCCGCTGACAATCCCGAGGGCAGGCGCATCGTCGCGCTCGTCGGCGACGCTTCGATCGTCAATGGCGTCGCCATGGAAGGCCTGAACAATGCGGGCACGCTGAAGCGACAGTTGCTCGTGGTTCTCAATGACAACGGCATGTCCATCGCGCGGCCGCAGGGCGCCGTGTCGCGATACTTCGATCGCGTACGCACGAGCCCGCTCTACACGGATTTCAAGCGTCAGGCTCATCGCGTGCTGGATCGCATTCCCGGCGGACACATGCTGGAAGAGGCATACCATCGCGCCGGCGAAGCGACGAAGGCCATGATCGCCGAGCATTCATGGTTCGAGCATTTCGGGCTGCTGACCGTCGGCCCGGTGGATGGGCATGATTTCCCGTCGCTGATCGAGGTGCTCACCGAAGCGCGCGATTTCGATCGTCCGATGGTGCTGCACGTCAAGACCATCAAGGGCAAGGGATTTGAGTTCTCCGAGGGTGACGCGACGAAGTTCCATTCGCCGGCGTCCTTCCGCGTCGATGGCTGCCGTGTGGAGATGAACAAGAAGGGCCGCAGCTTCACAAGCGCCTTCGCCGATGCGCTCATTGATGTGATGGAGCGGGACGAGAAAGTCGTGGCCTGCACCGCTGCGATGCCGGACGGCACAGGCGTTGTCAAGGCTCTGGAGCAGTTCCCTGATCGCGCTTGGGACACGGGCATCTGCGAATCCCACGCCATGGACATGATGGCGGGCCTGGCGCGAACCGGCTTCAAACCCTTCTTTGCTGTCTATTCGACGTTCCTTCAGCGAGCTTTCGATCAGGCATTCCAGGAAGTGGCTCTTCAGGGCCTGCCTGTGAGGCTGTGCCTCGATCGCGCCGGTCTCGTCGGAGGCGATGGCGCCGTCCATCACGGCTTCTGCGATATCGCGCTTCTTCGCTCGCTCCCGGGCGCGATGCTGATGGCCGCCATCGATGAGCCCTCGCTTCGCGGCGCTCTGGAGTTGATGCGAGAGTATGAGCAGGGCCTTTCTGCGGTCCGCTATCCGCGAGCCAATGTCTCACCGCGATTTGAAGGTGATTGCCCGCCATTCGTTCCCGGCAAGGCGCGGCTGCTTTTCGGCGATCCGGTTGCCGCCGAGGTGACCATTCTCGCCTACGGCGTGCCGGCGATTGACGCCGTGGAAGCCGCCGAGCGACTGGCCGATCAATGCCGCGTGGCCGTCTATGACGCACGATTCGCCAAGCCTGTGGATGAAGAACTGCTGGCGTCGCTGGTCGCCGGCGGCAAACCGATTCTCACCATCGAGGATCATGCTCTGACGGGCGGCTTCGGCAGCGCCATCCTCGACGCCGCCCAGCGACTCGAACTTGAGACAACGACCATCCGCCGCCTCGGGCTTCCTGACGCCTGGATCAGGCAGGATCCTCGCCCGGCGCAGCTCGCCGAGGCGGGCCTCGATACTGATTCCATCGAGAAGGCCATCCTCAGCGCTCGCGCCGCCCGGCCTTTGCGTGTCGACACCCGTCCCATCGATCTTGGCGCCGGCGAGCCCGCGCCTCGCTGATGCACCCCGATCCCCGACAGGAATAGCCATCGATGGGACGATCCGTCCTCCTTCTCGTCAATCGTTCCAAGGATCGCGTCAATGATGCGGTTGCCGAAGTGCGCTCGATCATCGAGAAGCACGCGACCATCGCCGCCGAGCTTGATGCTGACAGCGATGAGCCCGTCACGGAGACGCAGGGCGCCGATCTGATCGTGGTTCTCGGGGGCGACGGGACGATTCTGGCTCAGGCTCGCCGCACTGAGACCCTCAGCCTGCCCATCCTGGGTGTGAATCTCGGGAATCTCGGTTTCCTCGCGGAGTTCGATCTGGAGGCGTTCCGTGAGAACGCCGCTGATCTGCTCGACGGCGCGGCTCTCAAGACCGATCGCCGCCTCCTGTTGACGATCTCGCATACGCGTGCGGGCCAGTCGACCCCGGACTTCAAGGGCCTGGCGATGAATGACTGTGTCATCACGGCCGGGCCTCCCTTTCGCATGATTGAGCTTGGGCTGATGCTTGATGGCGAGCCGGGGCCGCCGCTGCGAGGCGATGGTGTGATCGTCTCGACGGCCGTGGGCTCGACGGCCTACAACGTGTCCGCCGGGGGTCCGATCATCTCTCCGGAGCTGGATGCGGTGGTCATCACCCCGCTTGCCGCCCACTCGCTGGCGTTTCGTTCGATCGTAGCGCCGGCTCGCTCAGCAATCAGACTTGAGATCATCGAATGCAACGATGGTGACGAGGGCGGCACGACGCTGGTGCTCGATGGACAGGTCGATCGCCGGGTGGAGAAGGGTGACATCATCGAATTGACTGAACACAGTCGTTCGGTCGAACTGGTGCGCAACCCCAGCGCTCACTACTGGCAGACGCTGCATCGCAAGATGCACTGGGCGGCTTTTCCGGGGCGCTGAAGCGCGGCGCGCCGAAGCGCCAACGGATGCCGAACGCCGGATCCGGGCGCCTCACCGAGGGGTGTTAATCCAGGCAATCTGCTGTTCAGACCTTGCTTTGGGAAGATGGGCAAGGCGCGCAGGATGCGTCAGGAATACCGGTTTTTTCAGGCATTCCGTCAATTCCATCTAGCCGAAGGCCTGAGCGGTGGTTATGTTGCGAGCGGTAGGAGTGGAAGCACCCGTGGCTTCGGTCACGGGGTTGGAGGGAAGCCCTGTAATGGGGCAGACACGTCACCGCCTCATTCCTGAGGTTCCCGGTTCGCCGGGATAATAAGGAATGGTCGCAGTTGGGCTTGCGGCCATGGAAGACACGTCAACCGAGTCGTCGTTGAGCGATTCGGAGTCAGGGGGAGGGTGGAGTAGCCTGACCACCAAGATAAACACGCAGCGCTTCGCGCTGTGTGGCAGAAGCCGCGGCCACCTGGTGACGGGTGGCCTCGGCTTTTTTTGGGCTCTGATGTTTTCTCGTATCGCCCGCCAACATCACACAACGTGCGCAATTCAAACCTCATCGCGTGTCAGGGGCGCGGCGGGCGCTTTCGCTTAACATCCCCGCCATGATCGACCTCAAGCTCCTTCGGGAGGATCCAGTCCGCTTCCAGCTCGGCGCCAAACGCAAGGGCGTCGATGTTCCGATTGATCGCCTGCTCGAGCTGGATGAGAAACGACGCGCCGCCCTGACGGAGCAGGAGTCTCTTCGCGCCGAGCAGCGTCAGCTCGAAAAGGCCGCCGGTCCGCAGATCGGCAAGCTGATGGGCCAGCTCAAGAAGGCCGAAGGCGAGGAGAAGACGCGGCTTGAAGCGGAGGTCACGAACCTTCGCGCTCGGCCGGCTGCATTGAAGGATCGCATCCAGGCGCTGGACGCGACGATCAGCGAGCTTGATCCTGAACTCAATGCATTGATTCTCGAAGTGCCCATGCCGCCGGATGATGATGTTCCGGTCGGTGAGAGCGCTGACGACAACATCGAGCTGCGCGCCTGGAGTCCTGACTGGTTCGATCAGTCAAAGAGCTTTGAGGGCAACAAGGGATTCAAGCACAAGACGCATCTGGAGCTTGTGCGGGATCTTGGACTCGTTGACTTTGAACGCGGCGTCAAGATGGCGGGCACGCGCAGCTATGTGCTTACTGGCGACGGCATGCGCCTGCATCAGGCGATCCTGCGCTATGCATTTGACTTCATGGTTGAGAACCACGGCTTCTCGCCGACCAGTGTTCCGGTGATCGTGCGCGAGGAGTGCATGGAGGGAACGGGCTTCTTTCCGCACGGGCGCGATCAGGCGTATCACATTGAAGAATCCAAGCGCGGCTCGGGGCATGATCTCTTTCTGACAGGCACGGGTGAAGTCGGGCTGATGGGTCTGCACGAAGGGGAGATCATCGATGAATCGATGCTTCCGCTGAAGTACACGACTGTGTCGACGTGCTTTCGGCGCGAAGCGGGCGCAGCGGGCAAGGACACCGCCGGTCTTTTTCGTATTCATCAGTTCGACAAGGTGGAGCAGGTCGTCATCTGCCGCGCGGATGAGCAGGAAAGCCGCGACTGGCACAAGAAGATGATCGGCTTCGTCGAAGAGCTGCTGCAGTCACTGGAGCTTCCGTATCGACTGCTGCAGTGCTGCACGGGTGATCTAGGCGTGAAGAATGCGGACATGATTGATATCGAGTGCTGGATGCCCGGCCGCGGCGCCGATGACGTCGAGGGCCGTCCGACCGGCGCGTATGGCGAGACACACAGCGCTTCTCGCCTGTATGACTTTCAATGCCGGCGTTTGAATATGCGATACCGGGGCGATTCGACGAAGAACAAGCCGGTGGTGTGTCATTCGCTGAACAACACGGTGGCCGCGAGCCCTCGCATTTTGATACCGATTCTGGAGATGTATCAGAATGAGGATGGCACGGTGACGGTTCCGACTGCGCTGCGGCCTTATATGTCAGGGCGCGAGCGGATCGGGTAAATCATCAGGCGGCGTCGGCGCATCGCCCCAGTAGAGCCTGGTCAGGTCCCAGGCATTCAAGGGCTCTTCGCCGTATTCGTCCGCAGCGAAGTCAAACACGAACTCACCTTTGTGCGACACCAGGAAATGCACTTCGCCGGAGGATCGGCTTCTCTCAACGCTCGCCTCCGCATACTCATCGGGGAAAACGTCTCCGCGAGCGCCCAGGAATCTTACTGCTCCCAGCCCGAGGCCAATCACTTCTTCGGGAGGCAGCAGACAGCGGTACCAAATCGCATTCTCGGCGGTTGATCCATTGGCGCGCACAATCTTGTCCACATCGCCGACCCTCGGCTGCACTGCGAAGGCGACGATCGGCGAGCGCTGTGGATCAGGAATTTCGAATCCGAGCTCAGCCCACCGAAGATCCGAATAGCTCGCGCCAACGAGCAGTGTCGATGTGTCCTGAAGCCAACTGATCGACCGTATGTTTCCGTTATGCCACCGTTCAAAGAGCAGGTCACCCGTGGACGGATGAAGGATCCGCAGACACGACGCCGACCACGGCCTGTGCGAGTACCACAAAAGCAACTCATCGCCCGCGAACTGCGGGAAGAAGTCAGCCATGAAAGCGCCAGTGACCCTGAAGGTATCGCTGACATTGTCATCGCGCGCTGCGTAATAAAGAGCTGGCGGAAAGCGCACCTTGTCCACCCACAGCGGATTACTGAAGTTCGGCGACTCAAACCCACACATGCTTCCGGCGTATTCGTAGGGAGCTTCCTGTGGAAAGGCGATCACCACAACATCCTTTTGCGAACCGCCATCACCCGAAGAAATAAGATCAGCGAACTTGAAATGGCCGGGTGTACTTGAAGCGCCTGCGTTCCAGCGGTGCAATTCTCTTCCGGATCGCGCTCGTAAGAACACCTTTGACAGATCATCCGAAATATCGACTGCCACCGGCTGCGCATTCATCCATTGGTTGTAGACGATCACTGTCAGCGCCACTGTTCCGCCGATGAGCAGACCCAGCACGGCGGCGACTGCAAGCGGTTTTCTCTGCATCCACTTGGTCGTGCGCACCCATGCGCTGGGACGTTTCGCCTCCACCGGATCGCCGGCCAGCCAGCGGCGCAGATCCGTCGCGAACTCCGAGGCTGACGCGTAGCGCGCCTCCGGCGCCAGTGACAGCGCCTTGAGCAGGACGGCTGCGAGATCCTTCGGGAACGTGCGATCCACGATGCAGGGATCGATCGCGGGTTCGAACGCCGTTGCGCGAAAGCCGCCGCGTCTTGTCTCTTCATCGCCATGCGGCGGAACGCCGAGGAGCGCCGCGTATGCCGTGGCGCCGAGGCCGTAGACATCGCTGCGTGTTGAGATGAGCCTACGCTCGCCGCGAGCCTGTTCGGGGGGCATGAATGCGGGGCTGCCGACGCTCACCCCCTCTTCGGTCAGCGTCTCCAGCGACGAACGCTCTTCCATCGTCGCCACGCCAAGATCGATGATCACCGGCAGCCCGCGCTTCGTCACGAGGATGTTGGTCGGTTTCAAGTCGCGATGAATGACGCCCTGCTCATGCACTGACTGGAGCGCATCAGCGGCGCGTGCGACCAGCGCCACGCGCTCGCGCAGGCGCAGCTTGTTGCGTTCACAGTGTTCCGTAAGCGAGTGGCCGTCGATGTATTCGGTGACGAGGAAGCGGCGACCTTCGTGCACGCCATGATCGACGAGGCGTGGCGCCGCAGCGATCCGCAGATCTTCAAGGACCTGCAGTTCTCGCCGCGAGCGTTTGATCTGACGATCGTCGCCAAGCCTCCCCCTCAGGAGCTTGACGGCGACGCGCCGATCGGATCCTTCCCGGAAAGCCGAATACACCTCGCCGCCGGCGCCGGAGCCGATGAATCGTTCGAGTTGATATCCGGAGATCGACGGCATCGAGGAGGCGTCGTCTTCGGATGACTCATCATCGATCTCGTGTTCGTCGTGGACGGCGTCGACCAGCCGCCGCATGCCGCCGAAATCCATGTCAGGATGTCTCGTCCCCATGTCGCCAGCCATGAAGAGCCTCGATCGCACGCCAACAAAGACATCCCCTACGAGGGGATATCCATCAATCTTCTTGTACGCGCTATGGGTTCCAATATAGGATTCGCGATGCTGGGTCTTGTGGGAGGATCTTCGCCTGCGTGCAGAATGACGCTTCGTACACGGGATTTCCGAAGACGCGCTGGACGCTCATCGAGGAGCTTCAGACTGCCGATCCGGATCGAATCGCAAAGGCCCAGGCCGTCCTCTGCGAGACATACTGGCCCTGCGTCTACTCTTTCTACCGTGCGAAGGGGCATTCCCGGCAGAATGCACAAGATCTTGTGCAGGCGTTCTTTACGACGGTCGTCCTGCAGCGGGCGCTTTTCGCGAAGGCGGATCGCAGCCGCGGCCATCTTCGCGCCCTGCTTCGCACCGCTCTGCGCAATTTCGAGATCGAAGAGCATCGCAAGGACAACCGAAGCGTTCGGAAGTTCACGATTCAGGAATCATCGTTCCAGCAAGAGGAAGCGCTGCTCGACTCCCTTTCCGCGGAGAGCGCTCCGGAGACGTTCGATCAGCGCTGGGCCCTGGCGATCGTGGCAGACGCCCGCGATCAGTGTGAACGTCACTTCAAAGAGAAGAAGAAGCAGGATCACTGGCGGCTTTTCCGCCATCGTGTCCTCGATCCGGCGACGATGAACACGTCGCCGCTGCCTTTGAGGGAGATCCACGCGGACTACGGGTTCGACACGGAAAAGTCCGCGGCGGCCGCCGTGCAAACTGTGAAACGCAGGTTTGCACAGTTTCTGAAAGAAATGACGGCGGATGATCCTGAGATGGCTGCGATGGTTGGGGTTGGTGGCTGAAGAGAGTCACGGCGATGCCGTCGCCAGCAAAACCCGAGATTGCGTCGCGCCGAATCCTGCGCACAGGACTCCTGCGCGTAACCGATCTGCACGAGTCTCACCGGGAGATCTCGACTCCGGGTTCATGCAGAGGGCTTCGCGATGCCATCGACCTTTTCCGCCCTTAATTTTCATGCATTTGTTTTGCCCATTCTTGTGATGGCGCCGGCCGCACACGCTCAATCAGCACCGGATAGTGCGGCTGTCGCCCGCGGCGAAAGCTTCTCCGGCGTTGATGACGCCTCCGTTACGGAATTTGCTCCGAATACGAACTATGGGTCCGAACCCAATCTCGTCATTGGCGATGTGTCTGGCGACGCATGGCTTTCTTATGTGCAATTTGACGTGAGCGCAATTCCCTCTGGAGCAACAATTAACGAAGTCACGATCAGGTTTCTCAGAGGTTGCAGCTCCGCAGCTGGGGGCGCATTGGCTTTGGATGTACAGCGAATCGACGAAGCGTGGGACGAAAGCACTGTCACATGGAGTTCGCGACCGGACACCACTGACCTACCCATTGGCTACGCCATCGGTCCGTGTACAGCAGGAACTTCCGTGGTTGATCTCGAAGATTCCGACGGCGCCATTGTCGATTGGCTTCAGAGTATTGTCGATGGTGACACTGAGAACCACGGCCTTTGTTTCGGCGGTCTCACTGCGAGTTCGTACCACGTTTACAGCAGCGCCGAAGGATCTCAGAGCCCTGTGCTATTCGTAGATTACGACGTTGTGCCACCGACGCCTGCGATTACCGATGCAAGAACGTTCGGCTTTGTCGACAGTGACGGTGACGGATTTGCGAGTCAATTCACACTCGAGGTTGACATACAGTCAGTTGCGCGCGGTGGCGAGCTGTTCTTGCGATACTTCCAGAGGGTTGGAGCCTCTGACCGCCTCATCGCCGAAAGCGACCCATTCTCGATCTCTGAAAGCGGACTGTTCACGCACTCCCAGAAGATCAACGTAACCGAGCACTTGGGCCTGGATACTGCTCGTGATGGCTTTCCGTTCAGAGCGAAGCTCTACGACGCGGCCTCATCCAATCAAATCGATGAGCGCACGGAGGCCGATGATTCAGACCTTGCAAATATTCCCATCGAACCGGGAAGCGACATTCTCGACTACGAGGATCGGCTTCCAAATGGCAAATGGACAATCATCATCCATGGATTGACGAACGAAGACTACGGGGTGCTCACCGACCACATCAACTACAACAGCCCTTGTGATCCTAACTACCTGTGGCGAATGGCTGACAAGATTCGGAAGGAATCGTCGCTCGACGGAACGGGGATGACCTCAAATGTGTTGATACGACGCCATGACGCAGCGTTTGGGCTGATTGGCGATGAAGGTGGAGCACCGCTTGGCGCGAATGTCGCCGACCCAAACCATCACTCCGTTCTTTTGGTGGATTGGACTCAAATATCGAACTTCGTTATTCCGGAACTGTTCCCCGCTGAATGGGACTGGGCAGGCTTCCTTCCTCCTGAAGGTGCACAAGGGAAAGATGGCTACGCAGAGGCAACTGCAGACGCGGTTTTCGCGATGCTCCAGCGACTAGGGATCGCCACAGACATCCATGCAGTGATTGGCTATAGCCGCGGCGCAGTGGTTACTTCGGAACTTGCGCAACGACTCATCCTTCACGAGCAATCATCGGCACCAACCCAAGTGATCTACCTGGATGGAGAAGGCGGACTCACAGACAATCCGCTAGTTACCGCCTACGAAGACAAGTACTTCTATGCGTGGAGAAATGTTCCCGGCCTCGTGACGGACAACTACTACCAATCTTTTTTCGATGACACCCCGCTGAACCCACTCGGGGGGATCCCACGATCAGGCACACGCGGCTTTGACACCGATTTCTCCTTCAATGCGCCACTCAGGAATTACACGCACTCCGATTTTCGCGAGTATTTCATCACAGGAGGAGTATTTGGCGGATGCGGACTGATATCAGGAGATCCGCATGGCGTGTCGGGGCTCCTCGTGATCGACCAACGACTTCAGACCATTGACACTCCGGAATTCGCTACGGGAGTTGGTGAGGATCCGTTGACACTCGATGCACCAAATTCGGATGAAGTGTTCAACGGTAATTTCGAAGCCACGGGCTCAGTGGGCGAAATTCCGTCAACCGCCGGATGGTGGTTTCACGGCGGCACGCCGTTCAATGGAGCAGTCGACAATTTGGGCACGGTAGAGTCAGATTTTGAGAGTCTGGATGATCGTTTTGCGTTACGGCTCAATGCCGGCCAGCAACGAACGCATAATTGGTGTGCGCGTCCTGCAACAGCCAACTCAGTCGTCTTCAGCGCCAAGAGCCCCTCTTCGAATCTTGGAAATGTCAGTATCAACGTTTACTGGATTGAAGACGCGAACCAGCCCGGGCTGCTTCTGGGGACAGTCGTGGTTCCTCCCGGTGATGAGTTCACGGCATCCGTAAACGCATTCCCGAGCGAGTCCTCATCCGTCGGACTCATTCGTTTCGAGGCGGAGAGTCATGGAGTCCGCGGGCTTGACTCCGTCTTGCTCGACGACATTCGATGGGCGGAGCAAGAGGTATGTGAAACTGACCTCACTGGCGATAGCGCAGTTACTGCTGCAGATATCGCGGAGCTCCTGAGCTACTGGGGCCCAACGGCGTCAATTGCTGATCTTGATTCTGACGGCGACGTCGATGCCCTCGACCTCGCCACACTCCTCAGCTACTGGGGCCCCTGCAACTAGTTTCCCGCAACAGCAATTAGAACCCCCCCCGCCCGGCGTTGCTCAACGCGCCGGGCGGTTCTCGTTTTGGCTCGTAAAAAATGACGGCGAACATTTGAGGCCGTCCCCTGCGCATCCCCTGGTCTCGCGTATCTCACCCTGAGAAGCCAATCTTCAGCTCTCCTTTCTCGAAGGGGGCACACGCCAAGGTCTTGCGTGGAGTCGCATCGCGCTTGCCTTGTCCGCGCTGTCACTGAAGAGATGCAGGGAGAGCGGCGGCCATGTGTGTCTGGGCCGGTCGTCGGTAAGCCATGCATGTCTCCCAGGCTGTATGAAAAGCCGGCGCTCCGACTGTGAGTTCCCTCTTGCCCAGGAGCATGCCATTTGCGAACGGACGCAGTTGACCCCGCGAATGGTGTGCCGGCTCCGGCAGCCGCCGCCCGCCTGACTTCCTCCTTCGGCTCGGCGCTTCTCCTTCGGGTCAATGACAACCCCCGGCGCGTTCAGTTGCGCCGGGGGTTGTTTTGCAAGAACACGAAGCATCCACTGTCTCGCGTGGTCGGAAGTCCGAGTGATTACTCCCGCATGGATGTCGTGTTCAGGAGGAAGAGAGCGTTTGTATCGTCGTCTTGCGCCTCCTTACGGGCATGGTCCCCAGCGGCCGACGAGTTCGGCGAGATCGTCGGCGCCGACGCAGTCGTCGTTGAAGTCCGCGGGCACGCCGCACTGCGCCCAGAAGCCGACGAGCGCGGCAAGGTCTGCTGCGCCGACGTTGCCGTCGCCATCGAGATCCCAGGGGCAGCGGGAGACTTCTTCTTCGTCATCTTCGGGGAAGCCCGGCAGTTCGGGCAGCGCGCCGGGCACGGGGCGAAGGATGATCTCCAGATCGTCCACGGGCAGAACGGGGACGCCGGGGATGGTGTCGCAGAGTGTGTCCGTGCCGCAGCCGCAGTGCGTCTGGCCGTAGGCGTCCTCGACGAGCAGGCAGATTGTGGGCAATGTGCCGCAGCCGGAGAGGGCGCCGGGTCCGCAGGGCGTGCCGTCGCAGGCCATGCACTCATTGCCGCCGGGGATCTGGATCCAATCGCAGGCGCTGTGTGATGAGATCTCGACGCCATTCTTGATGAGCACGATCTCGGTGCTGAGGTTCGCAGGGGCGGCAAGGTTGTTGGCGGCGATTCCCCACATGACCTTGACGTCGAAGAGGCCGGGTCCGAGCGGGCTGGGCAGTAGTTCGACGCTTTCGATTCTGCGATTCCAGAATGACGGGCGGCCGTCGTGCGTCAGGTCGAGCGCGTCGCCTGAGGGATCGGGCTCGGGGAGTGCGCCGGGCGCCGGGCGCAGCAGGACTTCGATGTAGTCCTTCGGGCGCAGCGGCTCGGGGATTGGAATCGGAAGTGAGATCGACGGCATGCGGCACAGGCAGTCGCAATCATTGAATGGAAGGCAGGGCAGTTCCGGCGCGCAGATCATGGCGACATTGACGGCGCCTCCGCCGAGGGATGCGCTTCCGCAACCGGAGCCACAGCCGCTGTCGCCGCAACCGCCTGCGGCGTTCGTGACCATCACTTGCTCGCCGACAGTCGCGACGGCTATTCCGTTGATGAAGACATCCAGTTCGAAAGAGAGATCGATTGGCGCGGAATGGCCTTCTGCGTGAATGTCCACTTCAACCCAGATGTCGAAGAAGCTATCCACGCGCGGTCCCGGGGCGCTGGGCACAATGGCGATCTGACTGACACTCCTGTTCCAGTTGGGGGTGGTCTGAGCGAACGTCGTTTCCGGAACGGATGAAACAACAGCCGCGGACGCGAGAAGTGCGCACACTCCCGTGATCCTCTTCATGGCTGATCCTTTCGTTGTCGTCACCTGTGTGACAGGGTTGAGCGTTTCCCTGGTCGCGCCGGCGAGCTGCCTGCCGGTCTCCATAAACACTCTGCGCCGATCACATCGGATCTCTCAGCCAGAACAGGATTTACGGAAGAATCGCGTCTATGACGCCTTGAAGGCCTTCAGCGCCCGCTCCCGTGCGGCTTTGTGCTCGACGATCGGGAGGGGATAGCCGCAGCTTTCGCGCACCAGCTCCGGCGGTTCGTGGATCGCCGGGGCGTCGAGTTCGGCGAGTTCGGGCACGTATTGACGGATGAACTCGCCATCTTTGTCGAAGCGCTCGCTTTGGGTCGTGGGATTGAAGATGCGGAAATAGGGCGCCGCATCTGCGCCGGTGGAACTGGACCACTGCCAGCCGCCGTTGTTTGAGGCGAAGTCGCCATCGACGAGTTGCTGCATGAAGAAAGCCTCGCCGCGTCGCCAGTCGATGAGCAGATGCTTGGAGAGGAACATGGCGACGATCATGCGCAGGCGGTTGTGCATCCAGCCGGTGGTCGTGAGCTGGCGCATCGCTGCATCGACGATCGGGTATCCCGTGCGGCCTTCGCACCAGGCTTCGAATGCGTCATCGTCGTCCCGCCAGGCGACGTTGGCGGCGTCCTGCTTCATCGGGCGGTTTCTGCATACGTGCGGGAAACCGATGAGCACGTGTCTGTAGAAATCGCGCCAGATCAGCTCCTTGATCCATGTATCGATGCCGGCGCTTCCGTTGCGCATGCGGCCGCGGTTGGCGTCCATGGC
>JAULKQ010000577.1:0-18184 GCA_032356285.1 Smithsoniella earleae
CCTTAATACATTATTAGTCTATGACGGGAGACCTTGGTTAGGGACTCTGTCACGAAAGTCTAGGTTCAGAAACGATTCCAGGACAATCACAGCGTTTGGTAAATCTAGCTGGCATTTATCCGCGAACACCATTAGAAGCAGCATTTGGTATGCTGCCCTTGATACAACTGGTTACTATACAACTCGGCATGTACAAACAGGATTTCTTGCTTCACCTTAGTGTCTATACACACGGAAACTGTTCCTCGCGTGACGTCTTACCACGCTTTCCAAGCGACATTATCATCTTGGCAAATGGAGAATCGAGTGAACACCAGAGATGCAAAAATACAAGAATATTCAAAGGTTCTTTTCTAATGTGTGCTCACATGTGAAGTTAGCACATCAACATATTCAATCACTCCACTTTAATCTGTTGCAACGTCGTGGACAAGCGCAGGAAATACAGGACCTTCAAGCTGCTCAAATGCAAATGCAGCAAGGTCGCTCGGGACATATGTCACACATTCAAGCAGGGTCTACCCCGAACCATGTGCGGGGTAGCGCGGGCCAGGAGGACTTACAGTCGTTAGTAACCTCTGTAGGCTTGGATGGACTTTCTGCAGCAACTCCGTTACTTCAATCATTGATGGCGTCCCAGCAAATGCAAGCTAGCGGGTCTGCGGGCTTACTGCAAACCACGGCACCGGTGTCTACTGCATCGCACACAGGTGAGTTACAAAGCACAAGGGTTATGCTGACAAAGCAGCACGCGCCATTTCCTCGCACGGCTTTGATATATGGTGTGATACAGGTACCAGCAGCTCTAAGACAGCTGACGAAGCGTTGCAAAAACTCGAAATTCAGGAGTTTTTGCTCCAATTGCAGCATCAGCAACATTTGAACTTCATCAAGAAGAAAAAGATGGAGCTTCAGCAATTCCATCAGCAACAGCAAGGTTCCCATGGATTATCTCAGGAGGAAAATATGCGACAAGGTCAGCAAAATCAACAGCAGATAGCGCTGTGTTTGACGAGCAGCCACCCAAACTCCGTGCCAGGAATCAATGCAAGTCATAACATGCTGCGAAATGTCACTGATCAGCTGACAACTCTCAAGAACTTTCCCGACCCAATCGGCGAGTCCGGGTCCATAGCGCAAGGGTTACACAGCGCTAGTTCAGTCCAAGGCATGCACTATTTGCATAATAGTCAACAGGTTTCTTCGCCTCCCGGACGTTCCATTCCGTCTCCCACAGCTATCCATGCCGCAGATAAGGCGACACCACACGACGGGAAGAAAATGCGATTGGACAGTTCAGGGCGTGCAGCCCCTAGTGGTGCATATGATACTAACTCAATGATGCACAATGGTGCAGTGGCAGTCAACAGTGATGGAATGCTGATTGACGAGGCAGGGAGGGTGGTGGGAAAGCGTAAGGGTGCTTCTGCGCCCACACAGCTACGGAACAGTTCACACCCATCAACTGGTCCTGAAGATCAACCTGTTATCGTTAAGCCTGGTGGTGGTTCGGTTAAAATTTCAGGAGCTGTACAGTATCGCGGAGTCCGGCAGCGGCCCTGGGGCAAGTGCGCCATTCCATACGTTGCTCAAGTCTTCAAATTGACACACTGATTTATGCTGGTTATATCACGGATTTCCACCGCTTATACGTACAGGTATGCTGCTGAAATTCGCGATCCATCATGTTCGAAGAGGCAGTGGCTGGGCACGTTCGATCGTGCAGTAGATGCAGCCAGAGCATACGATCGTGCTGCACGACGTATTCATGGTCTAGAGGCAATCTGCAACTTTCCCGACGAAACGGATGGATTAAACGAAGCCCAGACTTGTCCACCGAACTCAACTGCTCCTCCGCCTGCGATACCGCATAACCATCACGCTGCGCTACACTCTTTGGGATCTCCTTCTTGCCCGAAAGGGCCAGTGGGTCAGGTCCCTGTGGATCCTGGTATCCCTTCCATGGCTGACCACTCCTACGCAGCTGCACCGGCTATGCTCGGAGCCGTGAACCCAGCACTTCAGCAGTACGAGCCGGGAAGCCTGCAGGAAATGCTCCACTGCATCCAGGAACCAGATGGTGCTGATGTGCACATAGTCAGTTCGAATCCACCAAAGACCGACGAAGTATGCCACGATAGTGTGGTCGGGGTGCTTCACAATGCTTCGACATCACAGACTGGCACGGTAACCATCAATCCTGCCCAAATGATGAAAGATCCGTCTCAGTGCGCCTTCGTTTCTCCAGTGCAGATTGGTACACTATGTGGTGGTAATGGAGCTTTTACGTCAGCGTGCCGGATTCCTGCAGTGGCGTAGGAGATGAGGGCATGGTTCGTGTCCATCAAGAACCTCAAATTGACACAATCCAGAGTTCAGCGTTTGCGAGGGACCGCAGCGTGATGAGTGATCCTATTGGAACTCCAGGACAGCTTGGCTCTGACCTGTTGCAGCAAAGTAGCGGCCTGTGCGCGCTCCGCTGTACATGTGACTGGAATGTAATCGCATTGTATCCTTCTTCATTATTTGGTAACTTTCCCATGCGTATGATTAAACTGGAGCGGTTTGTGCAGGAAAGGCGGTGAAACAATTCTCTCCGACATTCCACCTCCTGCCGATATCGGTTGACGAACGCTGTACCCGTCTCCTGTCTTCTATTTCTAGTGTTGACAGTGACACTCTTGTTTGACGCACTTCGCTAATTTTGTACAGCATTCCACGTGACATTGTTTATCTCGCAAACTAGCATTAGCTCCCGCTACAGCAAGTGCTATGTTGATGTGAGTGCCATACCGTAGAATCAATCACTGAGTGTCTAGGTGCTGTAAGAAATCAAAAACCGGAGCTCACAGAGAATTCGCCATCACGTCACATTAACGATAGTCAAATTTATCTCTTTTCCAGATTCACACAAAGTCTTGGATTCATTATGACCTTCACAATCCATTGTGTGTAGCCACTGTTTACAAGGACTTCTGTTCACCCAGTCAGCATATCAACAACGCTGTCTATCACCTCACTAAACTGTTCTAGTTCACGTTGCCGAACACTTTCGATGAATATCTACCACATCGTCACTAGTGGGGTTTTTAACCACGCCATGGCAGAGGCTTGTCCGCAACACAGGAGTTCTCTCACAATCGCTTGTAGACCCACCGCCATCTTCCCCTTCCCCACTTTGGCGCAATAGAGCCTCGCCAGTGGAATGTGATTTACTCGAAGAATGTGAGGACGTATCTTGTTCCAGAGAGCCTTGCTTCGAATCAACTTCTGGCAGCTTTAGGCGCCAACCATCCACAATTACACGTGGTGTACTCGCGGTTTGCGCCTGTAGCATTCGTTTTGCAGAAGCCACATTGAAAGTCTCCGAGAAAGCGGGCTGAGTCTCCATTACTTCTGCAAATATGATATACCGACTCCCTTCATACATCACCGCCTCACACGGCCCCTTGGGAGAAGCAATGGTCAAAATCTGCCCACTCTCAAAGGGTATGGAGCCTTTATTTCTCATGACATCATAAACCTTCACTTCGTATATACTTTGATCTAACCCGGAGCAGGAACCATGGCGTTGGATCGAGCTACTTAGTACAGAAATAAGTAAACTGACTGCATTTTGCTCACAATCAAGACTAGTGATAGCGCAGTCACACGCGTCAGTCGGAAGTGCAATAAAAAAATAAAGAGTAAAGTGAGTGAATAATAACAGTAGCCACTTCATATTGTATGCAGTGCGGCAAACATCCACGACTTACGCAGCTAACATGTCCTGCCCATGTTCTCATCAACTGCTACCGGTCAAATGATGTTGTGTGGTTTGAGATGTCCTGTGATACAATTGCTTGAGTCTGCTTTAATTTTCTGTCCAGTATACATGCCGCAATCTATTCATGTAAATTGGACGGGAAGCTCCGCATGCCGACATGTTGTACTAAATGCCATGAACGTCGCTAGCGGTAGGTTGGCCTATGGGAAATGCATTCAATACGACAATCATGTAATTGCAACCATAAATGCCACATATTATTGTATTCGATATGGATGAAACCCATCACATCCTTAATAACAGAAAAATATTTGTAGAACCTGCATTGGATGTACTTCAATATACATTTACTGTCGTACATTTCTTGCCGATTACCGTCAGGATATACATGACATCTATCAACACATGTGACTATTCTCGGAATGTATTCTTGCAACGTGCGCATAAAATATTGTCCCGCACCATGATGTTGATGAATATACATGTTATTTGCACCATTTTCAGGATTGTTCGTACTTAGGTGAGAACTCGCAATCCGTGTCAACACATACTTAGGTGTAGATATGTACTTTGGGATTATATCAATACTTCGTAAGTTGCCTGTATCCGTCAGTCAGTGGGAGACTACCGGCACAGTTATCGTACAAACTTGATGGAATCTCTGTCATGCATGTCACGAAATTTGTCGTACGAGCTTAGCATAGCTTATGCCTCACCGCAAACGGGTGGGACGAGCACATGCACCGAACCAGGCATGGCTAGTGCTTAGATGTACATATCAGCTACTGCCCAACATAGACACTACATCCAAGTTATGATGCTGAAGCTTGCAATTCATCGTTCGCTCTAATTATATTCATGGAGTTTGTGAGGATATTTCGCAGTAGCTTCTCATGCTCGAGCCCGTATCTAGAGATAGTGAAGAAATAACGTTCCGATGTGATACACCTCGGCGATTTCAAAGATACCATGCTGCCGCCTGGTTCAAAGGGATCCCTACTTACACGGAGATTTCACCAGCTCGCCAGCTGTGGCAAGTGAAGAGATGTTCGTAACAGAGGCGTGCAGCTAATGTTAGCCGACGAGTGCCCACCCCCCTGAGATTCCGTTAGCAGAACTTTTGCCACCAAGCTCTTCATGGATCGACAGATTTATTAGCTTGACCGCACAAAAAAAAGGCTCCTCGTGCAACTTGAAGAAAAACTTCCAAGCATCCAGGAGCAGCTCAATACCCAGTACATCACTATTTAGACAGCTGTACCAGCAAACTCGGGTCTGTTTTACCTTCACTTGTCATATATCTGACTCAACGTCCCACTAGCACCCAGCGCACATTTTTCTAAAAACAACTGCGGTTATCACTGCCAATAACATGGAACAATTATTTGCTTGAGGTTTTGTTCTCAGCCACAGGAATAACGCCACATACATCACAGCTCGCAGGGTTAACGGACACTCAACAAACGAGATGAAAGCGGATACCAACTTTGGCTGCACATCGCCATAACACCTGCCATAAAACTCAAAAAAAACGAAAGATAGAAACACAAGCCCTGCTCATCCCTCAAAGCCCACAGCAAGAGAAGCAAAATCCGCAGCAAGGGATCTTCCTCAGAATTGTGCCCCGGCCCGGGAGGAAAGCTTCAAGGTCTTCTTGGATCCTGGCAACCAGTGCCTGATTCTTTGTCTTCAGCAGCGGTGGAATGTCCAAGATATGAGGGTCTAGGTCCGGTTCGTCAGAGGCCTCAGTGTTGTAACGAATGTGGAACGTGCATCTCAATATACTGACACCGGGCATGTTTTGATCCTCCGCAACCTACAAGCAAGGCGAGTCTGAGCAGGGTCCACAGGCAGTCACGTAGGTTGGCGTGTTTATAGAAAGAGTAGGTACATGTGTAAGGAGAGGACCTGGATCTCCAGGAAGTTGTTCCGGTTTGCGAACCGGATGCTGTTGCCCGGTTTCCGCTCTTTAAACGGCTGTCCCATGCCAGCCCAGATGCGTGGGGGTTCCTCATATACTTCGCCAGTGCCATTACCAGCAATCTTATCAAGGGACATGACAGCAGCAGCTCCCACAGGGTCATACGCAATTGCTGACGTCACGATCTACAAACAGAGGCCAAAGTTTCAACCCCTTACCCTCGGGAAGCCACACGGTGCATACAACCAAAACCGCAGGCAGCCCAGATCAAGCAAGGCACCTGAGGCATGAACCCGGGGTCAGTGGGGAGATCGCGGTAGTCCTCCGTGCTGCTGGTGAAGCCGTAGCAGGCGAGGTGAACATCCCCCGACAGCAGAGTGATGCGCACTTTCCGCTTCTCAGCAGCGTTCCGGAGTTCATTGAGGACTTTGCCGCGCTCGTCAGTATGCCGGCTGGAGCCCCAGTGGTCCAGAATATCGTCCAGCAGCTCTGGCTCTCCGAAGTCGTTCATCAGGCTGTTCATGAGCCCTGCAGAAGGACTGAATTAAACAAACCGAGCCAGCGAGTTCTGGCTTCGAACAATTCGGCGTACCAGTCTTGTACAGGAAGCTCTGGCCCCCCCCTGCAGCAAGGACCTTCTCAAGAATGCCCACATCAACGTACTGGAACGGCACTCCAGAGATGAAGATGAGGTGCTCCACCGAGGAGGATAGGCAGGCAACACGCTTCATCAGCAGAGGCATGAGCCCCTGGGGGAGAATTTGGGACCGACTGCGGCTTGACCGCGTATCCACGCCCACAACAGCCAGCTTTGGCCCCAGCTGAGTCATCCAGGTCAGCCCAGGATCCCCCTGAACGCAACACTACCACTAAATCAACGAATCTCATGGGCATCGCCTGAGATACCAAGAGTGGCCCTCGGAACAGGCTCTCAGACTGAGCGATTTTGAGTTACCTGAGAGCTGAAGTACCCATCATTACGGTAGGACTGTTTGGACGTGTGGAGCTGGAAAGCCAAGTACATCTTCCTCGCGACCTTGTACACGGACGAAAAGGCGGGGCATGCCTGGAGGTGGGGGGGGTACGAGCCCCACCCATCAAAGATGTCATGGTCGTCCCATGTGGTCATCTGCAGAAAAGCGAGTTTACATAGCACCAACGGACCCAGAACACTATCCAGTTTTACGAAGGGTGAAAATGCTACTCAAAAAAGCAGTCCGAGGGGGACACACCATGGGGATGCCAGAAAGGTGCGGCTTCAGAGGATGGAATGCCAGCCACCTGACGTACGCGAAGAAGTAGAAGTCTTCGATGGCCTGCTTTTGCTCAGCAGTCAGTGGGGTAGTCCTCATCACCTGCTTGTCCTTGATTTTCGGCCATGCCTCCATACCAGGAGCATGCCACACGTTGTCGTTGTACAACTGCAAGATAGCTCTGTACCCTGAGGATAGTGTGGCATCCAAAATGCGTTTTCGAGCTGTTGAGCTCAACCGAATCTCGCAAACTTCGTGCTTGGATGCACAGTAGTATACCGAGGCCTCATTGCAACAGTTCAAACAGCTCTTCACAGAATCATGGACTGATGCTTTTGTTGTATTCCATGTACCTTGATGTGTAAACAGCTGAAGACGAAGCACGACGGGAGGTTAGTTCACCTGGTCTCCCAGGCCCAGACAGACATGGAGTGGATTGGTCTCATGCAGCATGCGCATCCTGGTCCATGCAGCTGTTCCTGTTTTGTCTCGCTGGCGCTGGTCGTCGCATGAGAAAGCAGCGACATGCCATTCTTCTGTCTCGCTTGGCAGGTGGATTTCGCCACCCGGAGACACAGAAGGGTCGCCTGCAAGCCCGATGGTGTACTCAAGCGATGTAGCTTGTGACTCCAAGACCGTGCTGATACGGAATCTGCACGCTCTCGACACGTCAACACAGCTCGTCACGCAACCAATGTTTCAGGCTCGCCACAACTTCCAATACTTGCGCCCCTCCGAGCATCTACGCCTTTTTGAATGATTTTTGTGTGTGAAGATCTCGTTCGACGGGCATTATAGTGTATGTATGTACTCTGTGTACGACCCAGAGCAGATTTAGCAACTAAACTGAAGGTTTTGTCTTGTACCGTGTGACCAGTCCTTGCGATTGCTCGTGCCAACTTGGAGAAGGAATCTTTGTCCTCCGAGAGCATGTTTGCGTATGTGTTAAGCAAGCGCGTTGGAGAAATTCGACTGGGCGTTACTTTGTTCTTTTTTAGAAGTTCAGCTTGAATTACTGTTTGTTGCACACGAACATTTGCAGGCACCCGTTGGGTTGTGCACTTGACGGAGAACACACCTGACCACGCTCCATTCTGCGTGAACCACAATGATCTCACCAACCACGTCCGTAGCCTCCTCTACAAGCGGTGTCTTGTGATTCAGAACTGGAGCCTGGTTGCCGAAAAGGCTTGTGTAGCAAGCGATAATAACTGATCCGTGCCATACTGTGTGGACTGGGTCATAGTAGAACAGTCGGACAGCAGGTCCTGCTACTTTGCCAACCTTGTCGATATTGACACGACCTTGGTCTTCAGCGATGTAACCCATGGCGACAAACTCCTGCACTCTGTACTTCGCGTGACTTTGCGCCGTGTGAATTTACTGTTGTGCACAACTGCTGGGAACCACAGTGCTCCTGCGCGCAAAACTTCGCGGGAACGTGGGTACGTGCAGTGGTGCATGGAAGGACATCCGCTGAACTGTGTGGATATTCAATCTTGCAGATCGCGTGGGAGGGAGGGGGAGGGGAAGCTACATCCGATGCGGTGTGTTTAAATTCGTGTTGCAGCCGAGCCGTGAAGCGGCGAAAAAAATTTGTTAAACTGTAAAGAATTGAACAGGTGGCGAATATCTTTTCTTCTTCGTTTGGTTTAAAAATACATACTAGAAACTAGTCTCCGACTCATTTCGGACGCTAGTTGCATTCCTCGAGTTCGGGAGCACCCAAGATTCGAGCCGAAGCTGAAAGATAGCATCCATACATTCAGCTCTTGTGGGAAAAAGTACATGTGCGATAGGAAAAGTCTGTTTTACGCCACGGCATGGTTAGAATTAAAACCTGTAAACCTGACGCTGTTGCTATCGTACACAACGACATGATAGATATAATTCAGCGGTATTCGAATACCCACAAGTATATTTGAATGTGATAGCTGACTGCTTCATATAACAATTTGCTCACGCACACTTATGTCCTTGCTCAGTTCTCGCGTGAGAACTAACTGTGCCCATACGTGCAACTCATGTACATGGGCTCAATGGGATAGGAAAGTTCGTAGAAAATTACCTGGAAATGATAAAATTGAGCTTCGGGTTAGCGTGCAAGGGCTTGCTGGCAATCCTCTTGATTCAGGTTGTGCTTCTCAAAATTACCCCCGAATATCGTTGTTATTGCTCTAATTGAACCCCGATATCAACTAATTGAAACAACACGCTTCAAGCCCGACTTGAGAGCTAGGCCGGGGCTGGTGCACTGTACCGTGATGTAAAACTTCAATCCCCGAAACGAGTTGTACTTTAAGAGGATGGCGCAGGTGATGTGCGATTCGTGTGTTTCGCATATTAAAATTAACTTGCGCTGTTTAAATGCAGCTTGTAAATATCCGCAAATGTCCATCTTGGAACAAGCATCAATTCCAAGACGCTGATCCATGCACGCCTGCCGAAACCGTCCACATTAGGATTCTGGCAGGTGACGTGCCGCGATGCAGCATGAAGAGATCCAGTTTACTTTCTACAACAGACAACATAGTGCTTATTCAGCGTATTTTTCTTCTATTGCGGGCAGTTTTTATGTAAGGCTAGTGCACCGCTGTATTTGTTGAAGCGGAGGGAGATCAGGATCCTACACATGTGTGTCACACGGTTTATCAATTGGAAACTGTATCACTTGGTATGCGTTGTTTTCGAACTCCACGAGCCTGTGAACAGGGGAAGGTACAGTTTGCTGCGTATCAATCAGCTTCTATTGTTACGATTCGGACAATGCGTTTTTCTCACGACATTTCACGACGCTCGCGTTCTTTGGTTGGTAAGAGAGATCAAGCAAACGTGTGTGATGATTTCTTACTTGCGATGCGAGTAAGAAACAAGATTATTTCTCCATTCCGTGACTGTGTTTTCTGATATGTAATACGCTATGTGTGAAAGCTATAACGGTAGCTCGATATGAAATCGATACAGCCGATGAACGGTCGCCGCGGCTTCTCACTGTTGTCCCAAAAATCATTTTTCACGACAAAGCGATATCTTAATTGTGCTGAGAGAGAACCGACACGACTGCTGCATGTTATGCCTTTATACAAATCTTGGTTGCGTGTTCTTGTTAGACAGAGAGCCGACCATGACCGCACCTCCGCTCTACTCACTTGTGCTGGCGATCAACACTCTCCACCCTTAAAAAGGGCAAATTTTCACATTCATACGGAAAGTCGCCCCAAATGGAGGTAGCTGTTTAGCGTAGTCAATGCGCAAGTACGCGTTCAATTATGGGCAGCAGCTCTGCCGAATCACCTCTTCTCTCCAGTATTTTTCCCAGCCAGAACGCTTTCACGCCAGGTGAATTATTCAAAGCAACTTGGGAGGTATTTTTCAACTTTCAGAAGATATCTAAAGTATTGCAAGGTTGACCCGTTCCGTAGGTACAATTTTACGATGAAGTATCTGATGATGCCATTCACAATATTGAAGTCCTTAAAATTGACATTTATTCGTCGTTATCTCACTACCATCTTTGTTTCTGTAGACTCTGGTCTTGAAGTGATTTTTCCTACCAATTCATCACCAATGTCAACAATTCAAATTCTGCAGGTTTCATACCCTTCAACTTCTGCATCTCACCCTAACTTACATGTTCATGGTATCCATGTTGTTGTGAGTGGCACTGAGTATGTTGACCCAAAATGGGTGTCAAGTGCCTACCACGCTTCAGAGCCTGTTGCACACAAATCCGCCAGGGTACGTGTTGATCTAATCAGTGGTATGACACACAAATCCTCATGATGTATTTTGTTTGCTTTAGAGTACACAGCTGGATTCCGTCGTCTTGCTGCGACTGTATATCTTGCTGGTCCACAGGCTGCTTGTACTAACCTTTCATGCGCTTGCAAGCCTCGTTAATGATTCATTCGTTTAGCCTCAGTAAGCTACCATTTATTCGATCCACCTATCTGTTTTCATTGCCATCACGTCCGACATGCTTGTGCTTGAGCAACACTAAACTTTGCCTATGTCACATAACATGCACGATATATGACTATGTTCATAACAGCAGGTGTCATGTTGCAAGATCTTCATCCCATCCTTGACTTTCCATTTTGTCCTACATACCTAAAACATCGTTTTCAACCTAGCCTGAACGACGCATTCTTGTTCAGAGAGTTGCAAGACATCTGTTTTCATCCTCCAGCAGCTGTTCTGCATCCTCATTCGCGATACACCCGGGTGAGTTCCGGCAGGTATCTGTGCGATGCCAGTTACCACGGATGCTACCTCCCACTTTCCACGGCACAACGACACGCTTTTCATACTCAGTAACAATCAGCTTTCGAACAGAAAGCGGTAAGACTAATCTCATTGGAAGAGCTCCGTCCAGTAATGCAGCGTCTGGAACTGCTCTCGTGTCACTGGAAGAAGAGGCTCAGCGGCCTGCGGCATCAGCGTCTCCAGTCCCTCCGATTCTCATTAATGCTTTTCGTGCAGCAAATGAAAATACGGCGACTGGAATCAGTGCAAATCAATCTTCGCGTCATAATGTAGGGCTGGGTGACGAGTCTCCCCACGATTCCTTGGCACAGAACTTACTCAATTCCGGAGATTTGGTGCGATGAAAACTTACATTTTTTTTTTTTGGCGTCATTTTTATCTAGTGTGGGGATCTAGACACGCCGTGCTGGTGAAACCCTTGTCAAGACCGACCTCTCCGCATCCAGATACTGAGCATCCTGTACCGATGACTATGCAGCTGCTGGTACTACTCGTACTCGTGTGAATCTAAGAGAAACTTGATACCTTGTTGACCATATATTGCATACAACTGCGCCACGACTACCTCTTTTGTAATCTATCTAATCTATTTTCCGCTTGCAGGGTAGCCAGGATCATTGCACGTCAAACACCCAAGAGCGATGGTCACGCCCCGTCAATCCTAGTCCCACACTAGGGAAGCCCTCCCCAGCCTCGGTTAGCGAAGCACTGATTGTCAACCATCCTGCAGCAAAAAGCGCGATACTGAAGCCTGCACCCGCGCAAAACAAGCCGTCCGTCACCAAATGCCTCTTCACTGTGGCTGTAGCTACTCCCGAGAACATCGTTTCAGTCCCAGAATTTAACGTCATCGCCGAAGGGTCACCCCGCGCACTTGTGGGCCAAAACTCGTTCACACACCTTGCCACCTGCACAAGCTTACCGCCGCTTCATAATGTAGATCCGATAAATGGACCCATGATAGACTTCAAACTGATCCAGGTCGAAGATGCAGCTCCCGTTGAGGTTGAGGTGCGAGCCATCCACCCTGTATTCATTTGAAGTCATACTGATAGCTTTGGCTTGCAGCCTCCTTGTGCAAGTCATGCAGTCAGGACTCGCTACAGCACACTTTGCTATGCCAGGTGGTAGTGTGAGTCTCTGATAATTAGCTCAGATTGTCTGTGGCCATTTTTTGCTGGTATTACAAGAGCATTTGAGTATCTCTTTTCTATACATAACCCATGAATCACTTCCGTGAAATAGCGGTACCAACAGGCCATGGCTTTATGTTATACGCCACTAGTATTCCCCTTGAAAGCAGTATATTTCATCAAGGATCAACAGAACAACAAAATAGTTGTCTCAGATGGTTAAACACCAGGGTTCTAAGTTTTGGAATCAGTTACAGCTACCTCAAGGACAAATTGTATGTCAGGGGTATAGACATGAGAGCTTGCCCTCCACTACTGCATTCCTGATGATAGAAGAAACGTTAGCAAAGAACAACTATTTATACAGCTTGGACGGTGCCTACAATAACATACGCACTTTCCAAAGAGCACAGAATCTTGTGTTTTAGTCTGCATGCCCCCCGTTTCAGGAGTGGTTGAACCTAGGTATAACATTCCTTTGTCATACGTGCTTCCAAACTTGGAAGCTCAAGCTCTCCTTTGCATGGTGCATTCGTATTCTCAGCTCCCTGACTTCCGCTGTTTGGTCACATGCTTCTGCCTCTAGCCTCTTCGTGGTCTATCCAGTCGGCTCACTTGAGCTTTGCCTGCAATAATCCAGCTGCAGCGTAACTCAGCCCTTTCATAACATTGTTCTCTCTTATGAGACATTTATCAGCTCGACACCTCTTGGTAACCAGGACTGCAGTGCTGACTTCAAGCTATTTAATCTGTTGTTCACTGGCTCTTACAACTTTGGTTGAGCAAGACTTGATGGTGACTAAGAGAGTCAAGTAAAGGGTGCACGAGTTCCATTCTTCCAACAACAGACGGAGTTTAATTGGCTGCAGGTCCTTCCGCCGATGGCAACTGAGCGATCCTTGTGGGCCCTGCCAACAGCCCGGGACAGGCACTACTTTTTGTGGGCACCAAATGAAGTCGAAGAGCTTCCATCGGCCCATCCCAGCAATGGACCGCCATCCCACGCACGGTGGGAGCACCAATCCGGTGCAGGCCTTGCAACGACCAGCGTAGATGATGAAAGCATTAGTATTCGTGACAGGGATCAGTGCGACCTGAACAGCGAGGCAGATACAGCCTCCATCTTCCGCGTTTATGGTCCTGCATCAGTGCTTGTGGCACCCACATTAACAGCTTCCCCTTTGCCTCAAGCTGCTAGCAGTGCACAGACTACGCCTGTACGCTTTCGTCTTCTCACTTTGCAACTGTCCTTTTCATCAGTGTCTTTCAACCCCATCCAACTGACATCCTCTTGAAAGTACACTTCTTTTTTATGCAGTATCTGTATGGACCACCACAAACAAGAGGAACATTCAGGCAATTAGCAGGTATCCTACAGTACTTGAGACTCGACATTACAGAGAAAATCTGATGTAAAGAGCCGACCAACTCAATTACAAACAAGCACTGTAAGGGCAGTGACAAGCAGCTTTTTTTCTCAACTTCTCGGGTGTAGTAACGACTAGACGAAATCCCTGTTAGCTTGTATATTTTTTCGCCAAGATCTTAGAAAATGGCACAAACTCAGCTTTGTCTTCTGGTGGTTGTAATGATCTCTGTTTTGTTGACAACTGCCGGTGTCTGCATGCATGTGAACACATCACATGTTACCCATATGGGTGCGTTGAAGCCTGAGCCCCACCGTCATCGTCTAAGGATCTGCTTAGACGAATAGAAAAGAGTTCTGTATGGCATGTTATAAATCCGCTGCGAAGAATGCTGACTAAAACAGGTGATTCAGACTTGCGATTCATTTATCTTAGCTTCATGCACTCATAGGTTGGAGTTTATTTGATGGGTTTTTTTTTGTTCTTCTAATGGTGTACATGGACGCCTCATCAAGGGCATTGGATAGTCAACGTGACGGACTCTCACTCACTGGTGATCAAGAGCGGGTGAACACACCAGAGCGTTCCTTCGTTAACTGTAGATGTGGTGCATCCAAGAAACGTGTCCAGACTCGAGGTGGGGAATCTCCTGTGCCTCCAAAATGCTTTGCTTTACACTTGCCATGTATGCAATGGTGCATCTTTCTACACTGAACAAGCCATACTTTTGGATACTGAGACAGACTGCAGCGTCCTTCACCCACTGATAAATGCTTGTGATATAGAGTGAGAAGATATCTATTTTTAACATGGCAAATGGCCTGATGTAGTCTGTTGAAGTAATCCGACTTGTATACTTGCTCTCAGTTTCTAATCACGAGTTAATTTTCCGTATCCCTAAAATATGCATCATAAACTTGGTCCAGTGGATTGTACGCTTGCTCTTCGAAGTACGCTGACAACTTTTTTACGTCAAGGAGTAGGTCTACCAGCCAATTGAAGTGGAAATTGAAATTTGTTCCTGCGGTATATACTGTACCGATTCCAGCTGTAAAGAGGCTTGGGTATACATGGTGGTGCATCACGACTTTTCACTGGAATTGTTACCAGAAGGTGCAGCCACAAATTTAACGTTAGTTTTGAAGCAGTGGCCCGAAAGGTGCTCCGTTTACTTGAATGCTATGCCACTCCAAGACAGAGCAGTGCAACAGGTTTTGTTATCCTGGGGCTACACTCTTCTACATTGTGTTACAGCCTGTGACTAACCTGACGTACCTTAGCTCAAATAGCATTTGCATGAGTAGTTACCAGGGGCCTGGAAAAAGGCCAGGCCTCTCTGTGTCTAATTCAGGATTGACTTGACCCCTACTCATAGGAGTGCCACGGGAGTTGTGCACAGATCGGTCTTCCGATGTACAGCTTTTCGGGCTTCACTGCGGTGACCATATATGTTCAAGTATACTTTATTATTTCTCGTGAAGAACCCACTCGTATCGTAAAGCATTGTGTGTACTTACTCCGCAGCCTTTCAGGGTGACTATTTTGGTTTGTCCACACAAGCGTAGGTAGAACTGATGACAGATGTACTGTAAATTGACTTGATACCAAGCACAGAACGGTCTGCCAAAGTATAGTGAGACAGACTCTATAGTAGAGGACATGTACCAGCTGAGAACTGGGCCAGTGAAGTATTTTTAACGGGGTTTTGTTCATGTCAGCCAAGGCAAGAGATCAGGGTGAATTGCAGCGTCTCGTACCTACCGCCTAAGTCCTCAGAACACTAGTTGACGAGGTATACCTGTGACTAGTTGGAAAATGCTGTGTATCTGACCAGTGTAACATTCTAGGTCTGTTCAAGTTTTGCTTCGAACACAATCTTCTGCCATGCATTGTGGTTTAGCAATAGATTTTGTTCTGATGGGGTAAAGTGGGCTGTTCATATGCAGAGGGCACTACGGCTCCAGGCAACTAGTGAGGTTGGAACACCAAGAATGCAACTAGACAAGGCACTTGCGCCTGAACTGCGGTCATTTCATCTCTCTTGCCTGGGCACCTCTCTCGCCGTTATTGGACTGCATACCCCAAATAATGGCCCATTGCAACCTGGGATGACATTCTCTGGAACAATTGATTTCCAGAGTGGTAGCACACAGCCTCCTCCCTGCCAGTGCCAGCAGGTCGCCCCAATCCCTTCCTGCATGACTGTTTCATTAGCACAAATGTTATTGCTCTGCAATTCTGTAAACAGGCTTCAGATCCACACCCAGTGAACCTGTGTCACAAGTTTCTTGCATCCACCAACAGGTGTCTCAACTTTTCGATTTCTGATTAGCAGTTACAGGCTGCGTACCACTCCTGCTGAGCCACGTCCTAGTGTAGGTGGTTATTCTGCTAGAGAGTGAGGAGCATGTGGCAAAAGAATGGGTCCGCCAAGGCTCCAAGTCAAACAGCCCAATCATCAGGCGCCTGTACCATGAGTCCCTGGACATCACTCAAGATGCACTTTTTACAAGCTTCACATTCACCATGCCATCGGATGCACCCCCCGCGTTCCGAACTCCTCTGATCTCTCTGCGTTGGTGCCTAAGATTCGAGTTCACGGTCCTTGACACATCCAGAAGCAACCTGATACAAGGCTGGGACAATCCTTTGAAGTTCCAGCAGCTAGTATGGCGGATGCCGTTGCCCGTTGTCCCTGTGAACCTTGCGCGCTGGCGCCCTTGATAGACTTTGTGTTTGCTGCACCTTGGTATGGAAACCGATAAGCACGTTGATCAGATCGGACAACGTTGAACGCTGGTGTTTTACCGACGCACACACGCCGAATTGTTCTGAATTCTTTGTGAATGTATTCAGTGATACGTGTTATGTAACTCAGCTTCATCATCCATGCCTCGTCACATGCCTGTGTACTTTGGGGTATACTTGTGTCTTCCTGTCACGGATTGGTTCATCTGCGAGAATTTCCGTCTGTATTGCAAGATGATTTCGCAACGTCTGTCAGGTATGGACTGTTTGCTTCTCTACGCAATTAGTTCCAATGAATACTGTCAGATGGTAGTTTGGCGATTTCCATGCGGAATGCTTAGTGGTAGTTGCATAAATGGCCAGGAAGCAATGTCAGGGATGGGTGGGCTGTCCAGCATTGAAACGGTATTTGCTCGAACTCTAGATAAACGATCATCTCATACGTACTGACCGCGCTTACACTGCAATGGTTCTTGAAAGTTGATTGTTAGAAAGTAGCAACTTTGCCTTTCTTACTCCAGTGCAATCGTAGCTTCACAAGCCCGCTTTGTGCGGTCACAATATCCTGTTGAGTTTTACGGTCGTGCAATTTTCTGCGTTGTAAGCTGCAATGGACTCTGGCTACCCTTTCTTCGAAAACGAACGTGAGTACGACAAGGTACTTTATGCCTCACGTGGGAGCCTGAAATACTGTCTGACAACGAGAATGAAAACATGTTCTTGCTATTTCAGGAGACGGAGCGTAAAATAGCAGATGCGATGCATGCTATAGATAAGGCCTTGAGTGGTGGAATATCCAATACAAGGTCAGGATCTCACCAAATTTACTAGCTGGTATTAAAGTTAATATTGGCAACGAGTAACTTTCAAAGTTGACTGGAGGGTGATTATTTCTACCATCGCAGGACTCGCGATTGTGCATGCGTACACAACCCGGCAGCGAGAGAAAGAACCCCACAAGCTACGCGCATTAAACCTGACCAACAAGTTGTACAGCATCTCGACGATGTTGTGCGCGAGTGGAGTAGGCTAAAGTCAGTTTCGTCGCACGAGTTAGGTGCCAATAAGCTTCTAAATCCGGACAACAAACAAGTGGAAGATGTAGCGCAGCTCAAGATGTCCGACGTTAATAATGTTGCCCAATCTCACAATCTCGCTTGTAGATATGCAGTCTCTTCAGTCAAGGTACTAAAACCCTATCTGGTACAAATTCATTTCCTCTGACGGTGTTTCAAATCGCAAGGTAGTTGCAGGAAAAGAAACATGTGCACCCTGCTTTGCTCAATGAGGCAGCAAAAGAAGTTATCATGGAGTTGTGGCCTGAGGTAGTGGAGCGTATCAAGCCATCGCTAGAAAAGCTGCGCAAGGATGAACAGGAGGAAGGCGTAAATATCGCGACATCTTCACTATAGGCGCAGGAACTTACACCAGGAAATTTCGAAACTAAAGTATGCTTAATGTTCACTTGTTTTTACAGTAAGCTTATCGAAGACTTTCAGCACCGCGGAGCTACATATCATGTACACCAGTGCATGTTGATACTTGATTCTGCACCAAAAGTTCTGTAGATCAGCATGAGTCTCAAACCAATGGTAATGAGACATGTGTTGCCGAGAGAATGTAACAACAGTCGGATGCTTGCCTATGTTTCAAGATGGTTACGAACTTGGAAACACCAACAGCTCTAAAATACTGTGAGTACGGTATGTATGAGACAGGCGGGCGTTTCG
>JAULKQ010000588.1:0-18181 GCA_032356285.1 Smithsoniella earleae
GTATGGCATTGATGTTAGAAAACTCGAGCTGAGAAACAGTGGCCACAAGCATAACTTGTAACCAAGGGGAGGATGTGGGTTGATCTGTGTCTGGTAGCACCTGAAGGAACTTGTTCCCGACAGCAGAAGCTTGTAGAACCTTCGAAATGCCGTCCCTGATCTTGATGCCTTCCAGGAGGTTCAAATACTGCTGAGCGATGTCCGATATCTCCTTGTTGAGTGTCTTCACAATGTCGGGCACGTCACGGCCCACCCCAGGCACCACCCCCTTCAATTTGCTGCACACCAAACCCCCACTCACTGTGGCTCCCACAATCTTTGTGGATGCTACTCGCTTACAGGCGCTCTGATACAAGACAAGCTGTGACAACACAGCCTTTGTGTACACAATGACTTTCCCAAAGGACCTGTTTTTGCTCTGCATAGGTTCTCACCAAGACCTGGAGACCAGCCAGGTAGTGAAACCAAACTAAACTTCAGACTCATGGTACAAAATCGATTGGCAGGGCATTGCATAAAAAATATACCGGGGCAGTGATACAATGATGACTTCGAGTACACCGTCACTAAATTAGAGCAATTCTGTCACTTTGAGCGGCTTTTTTGGCGTGCTGTCAATGTTCCTGGAAAGTATGTGAAGCACACTTGTACGTAAAGGAGACAGCCCGGTTGATGAAGTTCCCGAGGTTCTTGAGCAGCTCGCTGTTGTTCCGCTGGGCCAAGTCCGCCCATCGAAAGTCGGAATCGTTGCTCTCAGGTCGCGTAGCCAGCAAGTAGAACCTGCGCTTCCACAGAGACTTCCCACAGGGCGAATGCACTGCGACACCAGAGCCACCACCGACAGCAAAATCTCCATGCGAGTCTCAGGGCATACCGGAAAACGTCAGATGGAATCCCAGACGCCATTGCACCATCTCCAAACACTCCGGTTCCTCGAGACTTTGAGAACTTTCCCCCCTCGTAATTGAGGTACTCTGTGACGCTGATTTTGCGCATCATGGTCCACTTCTCCCTGGACTCCGCTCCCGTTGGCAATGACACGGACAGCAAATCAATAACATTTGCACGAGTGGTTACCAGCAGCCTGGCAGTAAGCCAGGCCTCACTGTGGTTGAATTTCAGAGTCGGCTCCTATTTACAGGAGTGCCACGCAGATTATGTACAGATCGGTCTTCTGGTCTACCGTAACAACCTTCAGACGGAATTGAGAGCACTAGAAGCAGACCAGAACACACCCAGTGGCTAGCAAACTGGATGGGAAGATGATGGTGTGGAAGGCAACATTGTCCTTGCCCATGAACTGCACCAACTCAACATCTTCTTCACTGTTCTTCCACCACTTCTTCCACTCCGTTGTGTAGTTGGCTGTGATGCTGATGTATCCAATCGGTGCATCAAACCACACCTGCAGTTACTCAGTCACCCACTCTCTCAGTGACTCATCCACCAACCCAAGGGAGATAGGGGCACAAAGAACAGGTCAGCAGGGGAGCTCACATAAAAGACTTTAGACCGGAAGCCGTCCAGGGGGACGGGGGTCCCCCACACTAGGTCCCTGGTGATGCAACGCTCCTTGAGCCCCCCCTTCAACCATGCATCTGTCGCAGACTTGCAGTTTGGGCTCCAGCCACCCTGCATGTGACTCAGTGAGTCCAGTACAGTATATCTCTGCTACTTTAATACTGTTACACTTACACGGTAGACAGTAGATCTTGATAGCACAAATTCTCTACGGGATGCTTGTCACTTGCCAGAGGTGATATCAAACAATCCTCACATATTGAGTAGTCCAGAGTTGATTTTGTGCGCCGACAGAGTGGTTTTGGGGGCCTAGCCAAATTGCATCCTGTAAGTAAAATGCAACTCAGTGATCATGCAATTCTTACCCATGGAGCACTCCACCATTACGTCTATGCGCGATGCTAAGAAAGAGTGAAACTGCCAATGTTATGTACATTTACCACTATGATATTAAGCAGTTACAAATCTGGTGACCTTAATCGCTCAATGGTTCACTTGGTGATAATAGTCCTGCATTACTGCTCTGGGCTCATCTTTTCAGCACACTGGCGTGTCTGTGGAGGACCAGCAGCACCAGCAGGTGTCTTGCCAGGATATTCCAGAATCTAGCAGGATCTCGCATGTGCGTTACTTACTCTTGGCTCCAGCCAGCCTGGTATTAAAGTGTCTCATTGAGCTAAATATCAGTGCAACTAGGCCATCATTATAACTATAAAAAGCTGTGCTGTTGTCCGGGTATGTGTGATTGAGAGCTGAAGGGATTGCAGGCTGCATACAGTGGAGCCTCTCTTAGTTTACTACTGCTGGCAATAATGATACGAATTTATTGATGCCATAGCCTGGCCAAAAGGTGCTGAAAATTGGTGTCTGTGTTACAACGAACCGATTTAAATGGCGATAAATTGATGATGTTGCCACTGAATGAGAGCACCGATGACTCAACGGATGGTACAAGGTAAAACAGTGCAGCGCTCAGCTGTCAAACGTCTTATTTTACACATGTTCACTTTTTATTTATTCACAAGTTCACCATTGAAGTACATGTCGTGGAACCACACAGTGTGCATTTTGAGGTCATGCCTGTTTGAACTTTTCTGTGCTGTGCTTGAAAGTACAATGGCTTAAATCGTCCAAAGCAGCAACACTGTTTAGTATTCCAGGCATCTCATCCAGTGCTGAGTGCCTCTAGATTTGACGAGTATCACAAGTCATCCACTTGTGCTATGTGGTGTGGATCCACTATTATCTGCACTTAGTAGTACTCAAAAGCAGCCATGGCAAAATTTAAACTCTAGAAAGCTTTGCCAACTAGCACGTTGTATTAATCTGACAGGCTCACTCACCGAGTAACTGTTCAAGGAGAGATTAGTCTCTCAAAGCGTGTGGGAGATATGCAATGTACTTTGACATCTCTGTGATCACTTTGATCTATCAGGCCTGCTTGATTTTGCCTTGATACGTCAGCAGTTTTAAGTGAGGAACCAACTGAAATCTTGAAAACATGTAAAATTTGTCACCGTGGATCAGGTCGGTTTAAGTTGGGAACGATTTCCATCTAGTTTCCGGATGATATGCATAAATATCTGACTTGCTGACGTCCTCCAATCAACAACTTGTTACTGTTGGCTAGATCATCTTGCTTCGCTGCTCTAATTGACAGCTTTGTTTTTTTTCGACTTTGTTGACTGGCGCTTTACCGTCTTCGCAGTACGTCATCAGCAAGAAAGAGTACCTGTGAGCTCGCATTCTCTATGTAAGCTCGAAGTTTACTCTCTAGCTCAGGGAGATTGATGAAAAGGTGGGTTGTTTCCCGGAGCTCGGGCTTCGTGCCACTGAACTTGCACCTGGGGTTGATGAGCTCCGTGGGGTTGAGCAGCGCGCCACAGTTATCACACTGATCGCCACGCGCGTCATCAAAGCCACATTTTGGGCATGTACCAACAACGTAGCGGTCGGCGAGGAATTTCTCCAAAGATACAGAGTAAAGTTGCTCGCTTGTCTTGGTTGTTGTGTACCCATTAGAGTGAATCTTGTTAAAGATATCCTGACAGATGGCTGTCTGAGCCCTGCGAACAGGGAAAAAATCTTGAAGGATCTTTCAAAGCTCCATTATCACGTCATTGCAGCGCGAACAACAACGAAGTCAGGGTATCAACACACACATCTAAACCGGCCGAATTTAAAATGATGGCACGTCAAACTAGTTTGTAACAAAGTCAATATGCTGAACTGAAAACTTGACATTTTTTCGGGAGTTTCCTCGCAGAAATTGGCTTCGTCAATAACTGAAGTTGAAGCAAATCGAGGGTAAGCACTTAAATATACCGGCACCAGTTCAGGGGCCCACAAGAGTTGTCATATCCACAGGATTATTCGAGGCATATTCAGGGAGTGCATGTTGCAGTTTTATTCACTGTGCAGCCCAATCAGCAGTAGACAAGACGTACCGGCTCGGAGTTCTACCAAACTTGTCAAAGTCGATATCGAACCATTCATATATTCGCTTATGAATGCTATGGTACTTGTCACAAACTTGCTGACAAGTAGAGCCTTCCTCGAGGGCCTTTGTTTCAGTTGCAGTGCCATACTCGTCGGTGCCACAGACATAAATGGAATTATATCCCCGAGCACGGCAGTAACGGGAATAGACGTCAGCAGAAAGGACACAGCCAATAATATTGCCGAGGTGCGGTACATTATTGACGTAAGGTAACGCAGAAGTTATCAGTACATTGCGGACACCTTGTTTTGGGGCCTTCGGAAGAGAAGCTGACTCCTCAGAGACTGCTGCCAATGCAGCAGCACGAACAGTTGCTAAATCTGGTGGAGCATTTGGAATCTTCGTCGCAGCGTGGAACGCTGGGAGACTTGAAATTCGCTACACATTAACGATGGATGTCATAGCTGACCTTGACACTGGCAAACAAGGAAACTGGACCGGTGACAGTGTAAACAACTGTTTGAACTTGAAAGCACGTGCCTGAAGTTCAACATTTCTGTCAAGAACAAGAGCCATCTCACATTCAGACCGTGGCAACTGGGTAAAACCGCAGTCAGTACTTCAGCATTCCGCCATCACACAACGTTAGCTATCACAAGGTTGCAATAAACAAAATGGATGCTTGTGGACAGAAAGGATAGCTGCAGGGGGGTACTTACATTCGTGAATGTCTTGACTTCACTCGGTAGCGCCTCTACGTCGGAATACGCTAACAAGTCGACAGCAACATTTATGTCAGCCGCACTTGGAGTCACAGAGCAATTTGATAAGAAACTGCTGTTCTGAAGTGCAGATACCACTCGATCCAAGGGCAGTACTGTACTGGGCGTTCCCAGCGCTACCCGTCGTAGGGCGGGTAGCAGCTGTGTGGCATGGTACTCCAGTAAATCGTCCACAATTGAAGATTCTTGGCCAGATATGTTCCCACCTAAACCATAGCAAATCTTTTTTGTGAGTGCATTCCTCATTGCTCATGACTCTGCCGTCTCAAAACAGCTCCAAACTAGCCGGGGTTCAAGACAGAATTGTATTACACACTTTGGCATGATCACGATACCAGAAAGCGTACAAAGAAACAATGATGCCGATGGAATATTCTGAATTACTTTACCACTACTCGTAACAAGTACTGGAACCTTAGAGCTCGTGAACGGCACCTCCACCTTCTCTGGAACTGGTTTCCCAGAAGGTAGCTCGACAATGTCCAGTTGGCAGCCGGAAACAGAGGCACAAAAACAAAGCTTTAAAACATCAGGTGCCTTGTCAAATATATACAAGGTATGAGACATGATGGCAATAGCGAGTGATACGACGAACGGGATGCTACGGCGACACCGATGCTTACATGACCGGTCCTTGCCAAGCCAGCAGAGGCGCCAGGGAGCTACTTCGTAACATAAACTGTATCTAATGTCATTAGTTATTTTAACATGAGTACGTACATTGCCAAGGCAAGTCTGGTGCTCTGGGCTGCCATGCATGGTCACACTTGACCTGAATGTCTACAGGTGCAATCCGACCAGATCAAGGCATCTAAACCTAGTGTACAGACTCAGGGCCAAAGAATCATTATTTGATTCAGGAGATGTCTGTTTCGAACCTTTTCATTGTTCATTTTCTCGTTCATGAATATCTGTGTGGAACGAACTGAGGAGTTTTCAAGCAACACGACATCAACGTAACCAAACAAGCGCGTTTGAGAGACGACAGGGACCTGCAGGTATCCGTTCAATTTCGTACTGGCAAAACGTTGCGTTGGTGTAGCCCTGCGTAAAACGAACAGATTCTCCTTCAGTAGGAATGTCCGCTGATTGCGAGGCCCGGGATATAAAAAATGCACAAATGATATGAATGACGATCGAGGTTATCGACTCATGAATGCCAAGGATAAATCTACGAGATACTGTTAAGATGTTGCTGGCGCAAGGATCTGGCATAGCACTTTAAAAGGATATTTGGTTCTGAATCAGCAGAATTCGGTCAACTCTACTGACACGAAAAACAAGTAACATTTTCATGACAATAAAGAGCACGCTTGATTCCCCGAAATTTCCCTATTTGGGTCCAAGTCACTACTGCAGCTATGTGCTGGGCCCTGCTTCCTGCACCATCTCTGGATGGTCACAACCGAGCACTCTCTCAAGATACGTGCAATACAGCCGGCAGTTATTGTTCCAATGAGATCTGAAATTGGGCGGATTCCTGGTACATTGTCCACGATGCATTCTGTTCTTAGTTGAATTACACCCCTAAATTAAGGTCGGGTTGAATGTTGGTTCCCCCTCATGCTCCTCAGCAGCTGGATACTGTCCTTGGCCAGCGCCTGACGTGACTTGATTCCACCAGTTAGTTTGTAGCCGTTCAATTTTTCTCTTTTGCTTAGATCAGCGGCATATACTAACCTAGGAGAAGTTGTAATCGGAGGAAGCTGTCTAAGCTTTGCGCGGGCTCCTTGGACGCCAACGCCTAGGTGACCTGATTTCAATAGCTCTTGAATGCTGGTATGGAACTTGTTTTCGATGTCCACCACCTTCGCTTTCGAGCGCGAATGACTGGCCCTGTTATCCATTACTTTAAGAGCAGCGTCAGACGATTTTATGAACGCACGCTTGGCATTGAGGACTTGTTCGGGGACAACATGATACAAAGGAGAACTGTTTGTGTGTTGGTCAACATGCAGGGCACCTTTTTTTAAGGATGTGAGTTCAGGAAATGGTGAATTATTCCTGCCTCCTCCATAAACTGTTTGCTTTCGCATCCTGCACTGATATCCAAGTTCCCAGCAGAAACAATGGCCGAAAATATCCATATTGAGTTGATAGGCATGATGTGCTGATAATTCAAAACAAAACAAATCGCAACACACAGGCTCGGAGTAGAGTGTACAGCAAACTGTGTAGGAGTGCTGCGGGGATCTCGGAGGGTAAACTTGCGGATATAAGAAGTTGTTGCGGTGCTTATAACTGTGATATACATCATCGTGCAGAAACAAAGCACGAATGGAGACGCAAGTCTGGCTTGAGCATAAGGCATCGTTCACATTCTTGTTGCTCTACATCATAACCAGGACATGCCAGGGCACAGCAGTAATGTGAGCATCGATCAAGCATAAACGTTAGAAAATGACTGTATTCATTACGCCATGGCGCGGTAGCAAGATCGGAGTTGGCACAATTCCGAATTCAAACAGCTGCGTGAGAATCTGGGCTGCCCACACTCATGCATGAATATCATTCATGTGCGTTCTTTCTTTGAAACACAGCACAGGATCAATTTGAAAATCCGTCAGCTGTGGCAGCACGATCAAAATCGTTCGCCGTTAGTGGAACAAGCGGGGAAAGAGTCCGTGGAGATCAGAACTATAGGTGTGCTTGGATAGTTGTGCGCCTTTGGTGTTGCTTCCTGTGTACCTGTATGATCTTGCAACGCACACATAGTGAATAGATAAGAACCAATGTGATCCAAGCGCTCATCATGTCAAGTCAGGAGAGCTCTGAAGCCAGTGTTTGTGGCAAAGCAGTGGTGAGTCGACCTTGCTTACATTGTAGTCTTCTCACAGTACTATGCCGTGGCAAACACCAACGTCGCAAGACATACAGTTGGAACGGGACATATCCTGGCCATGGTTTGTTTGTAGGACAAGAAGAGGAGAGAGACTTCGAAGAACCACAAGCTGTATGTCCTTCTTAACAACAAGCCACGTTGGATCGCACAAACTATGATTTAATGAACTTTCCCAAGGTTTGAAGAGAGCTTCTCGTGATTGTAGGAGCAAGTCTGCGAGCAAGCAGCTAGAAGGATGTCTGAAAAGTGCTTGCAATGCGACTCAGACACGAAGCAAACCCGAGCAAGTCCAACTAAACCCGTGCATGGTAACCTTTATTTTGTACATTTAAGTTCACTCGTGCTGTTAGTTTTTCTGCCAATGCTTCTGTTTGATTCGCGATGTCAATATTCGTCCCGCGCAGGAGTCACTTATGGCCCAAGTCCAGCACGGCGCTGAGTTGGCATCCAGCACCACTCAAAATGCTTGCACTCAAGCTCAAGAGTTTCTTGTTCAACGTTGGGAGAGCCACAAGGAGGGTCTGGTGGCGGCAGAGGAAGCACTTGGGAAAGCGCTAGGTAGCCTATCCAAGGCATCTCTCGATCAACTTCCTGCAGCTGTTGCTCGACTTTACAAAGACTGGCTCCGTCCTGAAGTTACGAAGATACTGCAAAGAATATCCAGCGGTCATCTGAAGCTTACAAATCCAGACGTAAAACAGCGCGAGGAGCTAACCAGTACAACGCACAACGCGATCACTGCAGCCCATGTTCTAGTATCAGCTTTGATAATATCGGGGCTCAAGGTGCTTATAACCGGATCCTGGAATTTGGCTTGACTTTTTCTGCGGCCGCAACCCGGGCTAGCTGCGTGTGCGCTGTAGGTTGCAGAGGGTGGGCCAGAACCGCACCTCGAGAATGTCTGCGAAACGAAGTATGAGACGATGCTTCACATTATGAACTCTAGCTATGATCTCTCCTCGGCTGTAACGCACTGTGGGAAGGCGAAATTACTGAGGGACTTGAATATATTGTTCGAGCAGTATTACACCGATGATAAAATCATGTCGGTAGGTCATTGGACTGCTAAAAGTTATTGATCTAAATTGAAGGATTCTGCAGGGCTCTTGTGTCAGTTGACAAACCATTGCGTACAGGCACATGCCGCGCTAATGAGAAGGAGCTTCACTTCGGCCAATGCCTGGGAGAAATATCAAGAATCTTTAAAGGAAAATAAGTTTTCGAAAGGTGGACTCCTTGTGTCATTTCCTGGTGCCGCTGCCACCAATATAGGTAGTCACATTGTTCGCTCTGTATCTGCAGGACTAGGTTTCATGTCTGGATCAGAAAATATGTCCCTGGGAGCTAACACAGGCGACAATACAGCTGTGATTGCGTCCCTTGCCACTAGAAGTGGCACCGCACGACCGAGTCCAGTGAGTGCGCCAGTTTTTCGTAGAAGTTTGTCTCGCGGTTGTGAAGTTGTGTCAGCTTGCACTGCCGAACCGCACCAGAGCAGAGACTCAGCAGATAAAGAGATTAGCAAAGTAAATCGGGTGAAAAGGTCCGCCTCTTGGATTGATCAGTCCATCAAGTCACGCACGCAAGACTATCGCTCGCGAGGGCATCGCAAGCGCTTGAAGGGAACGTCTATCGCTGCAGTCAAAACACATTATCAGCTTGTTCCACGAATGCCAGCCCCAAAGGAGGTCCGAAATCCACTGTTTCTATCATATTTATTCAAGTGGTTTGCGAGAAACAGTTGGCTACATAATGTATTATTTGTTGAACACATAGAACCCATGAGTCAAGGTGAGAGTGTGCGACTGTCCTGATGCAGATTCAAGTTAAGATGCAAAAAATCCCCTCCAAGCGCTCTGTACTCAAAGGTCGCTGTCCAGACCCTGAGAATATTATCAAAGATACCCCCTGTAAAGTACCAACAAAGCCCTCAGAAATTATACCTGAGACAGATGTGAAAGCGGCTGCACCTGATGAGTATGGTGACCTCAGCAGCGTTCGGCGCCGTATTGATTTTGGAATGCTGGCCTTGACACAAGGTGCAAATTTTTCAACTTCTGCCCTGTGTATTTACTCAGTAGATTTGTATCTTTTTCATGACTGCTATTGTGCTGCAGAGGATCTTGCACTATTTGATGAGCCTCCAGAACATGCACAACCGCTGCCTCAGGGAACTATCTTCCAACAATACTGATAGCTAGGGATTTTGAGTCTGCACTTGGAACTATCTGAAGTTTTTGTTTCATCTCAGTTCTTCCAAGTCGACCCATGCACACCCTCATCAGGATACCATACAACAGTTTTGTGATTTGCCGCCAGCTGTTTGTTCTTCCTAAGCTTTCACCATTTGAAAGGTTAAGTCGAAAGCAGGACGCTGTGGTTTTTATTGCAAATCTATCCCTATTTTTCATACCTTCGAGCTGCCATTCAGCTCCTGCATCGTCATTCTGAGTTGTGGCATCCGTTGATCACATATGAGTGAACCATTTCAACCACCTCAAATTGTCCGGCAATGTTAGAATGTAAATCTGTTTTATGAGTGTTTGAGAAGCGTCTCCATTCTCCAGTGTACTTGCGAGCTGACGTATGCAAAATTCAGGAAAATTCATTGCAAACATTTTGAGTTACATGGTACATTGTAGTGCACACATTGTTGACCCTGATTCTTCAATCCTGCGACCCAAAAGTAGATTACAACAATGTTTTAAGGCAGCAAGCCCTGTTTATATGATAATCATCTGACATACCACCACGGAGATGATACGTGCATACTGCCTGGAGATGCAAGAAGTGTTGTAGGTAACCTTTGTACTTTTTTGATCTGATATGTTAGTCAAATATGCGCCCAAACCCTCAAAGCAAAACTTCCTGGGGAGCCTCAACTCCTTGTAGCATGGACTCGGAAGAATTGACACTCAGCTGTCCTGATGATTGCCATCTGTTGGATTTCTATCTGAAGTCATTCTGCGCAAGGACAGATAATTGTTGATCTCTGGCGCAACTTGGGAGTCAAGAACGATATTATCCTCGTGTCCGGGAGCTTGGATCACTGCCACTGGCTTCCGAATTAGAAGCTGTTCATGGTCACTCCATTTATGGTCGCAGTTGCAAACCCAAGGTGAAACATAGCAGTGACAATCACATTTCTGTTTTCGACACGCCAAGGTATTGGGGTCATGGTCAGTATGCTTGTGCTTACACCGACATCTGAGTACCTGTAGGTATGATTAAAATCAGTTCCAACTTAAAAAGGTATGTAGGGAAAAAATGCTCTCTCTCTCTCTCAGTATCAAGTATTGCCTTGAAGTGGTAGGTACAAACAAGATAGTGTTGTCCTTCAGGACTTGAAGAATGTATCACTGCTTTTTGGTGCCCTAAGAGGCGGTACCACTGCAGTAAAGTTTAAGCTTCCATGTGCATTTACTTGTAATGCACGGGTTCTCTTACAGGGAGGTTACAGATGAACCTATTCTGGATGTCAAGTTTGATGCACATAAGGGACACCAAGCAACACTACTCTGTACATGACCTGCCAGTTCCCTGTCCCACGTTCCCTTCCAAACTTATTAGTGTAATAAGTACTGTAGGCGAGTCACGTTTGAATCGGCAGAGGCTGAAGAAGTTTACTTGAATAAATCGTTGCTTGATGAGCATAGGTCTCAATGTATAGTTAATTTTTTCGAGCATAGGATTGCATGAAACCGTGCTTTCTCTGGTGCGCAAGGGTCCCGTGCTTCGAATTGCTAGCAGATCTCGTTGTGTTGCGATTTGCGACGAAAGATTCAAGAGGAACCTGAGGGGCAAATTGATTGGACCAAGCACATAAACGTGTCGACATATAACGCACCCAACTCCCTTCAGACATGATGAACCGAAATTGCTTACATGGACATTTTTTGCATCTGCAACAGTTCTTTTCACTCTCAGAACCTTCAGCGCGTTATTTTCGTGGCTTGTACCTTGTAGACTTTCAGAGGATTGATACCTGAAATCGTTCGGAGAGGGTCCAGAAAAGTGATACTGCAGTCGATGACCACAAATGCACTGGGAAAAAGAGCGTATAGGCATGCATTCTTTCTTGCAGATTCGACATTGCCAAGACCAACAGTGTGCCTCTTTGTATTCTGAAATTCGTTCTCGGTGGGATGGGATTGAGAACATTGAGTATTTAAGCTTGATTTGAGGGTGAGCGTGTTGCAGTGTATATTTGGAAAGGCATACCTAACCCAGGCGTGACATCCATCGCAGCCCTGTGTCTCTTCCCTGGTCGCAAATATCTGGTTGTTGTGTCACACCTCCAGCGAATTCGTGTTATATCACGCATAGAACACCAGATTCGCATGCAATCCAATATCGCTTTCGCGCTGAATAAGAATTGGTCGGAGTATAATTCTTAGTTATGAGTTCCGTACAAATGCAAAGTCTCGACGAAACGTCTCGGCAGACAGGACACCTTTTTGAAAGCTGACATTTTCGACGAAAAACCCATGCATGGACGAAATGTCGCTCTTGGAACGTTTCGACGATTAAATCCAAGATGAGGTGGACAAGTTTTAACTTGCGTGTGCCTTTTTCGACGAAATCTGGTTCTCAGTGCTTGGCCTATTATCCAACCTCGGCCACCACTCCAAAATTCAAAGTGTACGACCACCAGGTGAGAAATGGTATCTCAGGAAGTAAGAACTTCTTCCCAGTCGTAGATTTTCTGAATATCAGGCAGGACAGAGAGATTGTGCTTTTTAATGTACGGCAAGATATTTGAGAATATCTGGCGCAAACAGGACAGAAAAGTCTAGAAAGCACTTGCTCTACGATGCAGCCCAGAGTGAGGACAGTTGAGTCTTTTTTTGGAGGTTTTTGCTACGCGAAGTTTTCTAAATTTGGGCGGACAGGATGGATGAAATTGCCCATTTTTAGATGTTGTTGGGACCAAGGCATTTGTACGCTACATCCGAATTCTGGGTCCAGCTTTGTCCTCATAACTGGTCCCAACTGCTTCTTTCTGTGCAAAACCTGAGTGCAACACGTGCTTATTATTACTATTTTGAATACCAAGTCACCAGGTGAGGGTGTCGCTTGCACCCAGCGGAACATGTCCTGAACCCTCTCCTGTGAAATACTAATCCTGTAAAATAATCCTAGAGGAGCAATGCCATTTTGTGCACACTGAAAGTTTTGAGTGACTGGTGTTGGAGCGGCAAACACCCATTCCAAGAACAATCCATGAATGTGTGCAACAGCTAGAGTCAAATTTTGAATTGCAAGAGGAGGTGCATGGATACTTGCAGCTGCACTTGTTCTATGCTGGTTAGTATACAGGCTAAACTTTCTTTTAAGCCTTAGACATGGGCTCTTATCTCGCTCGAATTTTCAAGAGCTATTCTTTGAATCTCGTCCGCGTACAATTTTAAATTGCAGCGGACAGTTAAAGTGCGTTCCAGGAACTTGACTCATGTGCTCTTACAGGAAGATATCGTTTGTCTCTTCACTGTAGTCTGTCTCTCCCATCCAGTAGCAGACATTACATTAGAACGTGTCCATACCTTGACAGGACAATCCTCTTCTATCACTGTTCATTTACATTGTGGTACCCTCGAACTATGCAGAGAAAAGCATTGTTGAGAGGTTCAGATGTTGAGGCAGTTGGGGCATCTGGCTACACTACCACAGTTAACAAACAAAGCAATTTACTCACTGAGCAACAGTTTGACTAATAATCCTAGCTCATTGAAGAATTCAGTATCATATTGGCTGAGCCAGGTTTCAAGCGGGTGGCAAATGGCTGGTACTTTTAGAGACTTCCAGTCACTTTGTACGCACACTGAGTCCACTATGTTCACGTCCAATGTTGGCTCCATGTCAAAAACAAGCAGGCAGTATTACATAAGACTCACTCCATTTAAATCCCTTTCCCTCTTTACAATTGTGCCATACGTATATCCTCCAATACTACTCCGTGCTGGCTGAGGGACATTGGACTCAAGCAGCGTTGAAAGCTCAATCACATATCTCTCTGTCACCTGCATTTAGCTCCGAGTCCTTCGAATGATACAGTTCAATCTCTGGGGAGCAGCTACAATGCTAGCACCAGAATATGGAATTGCGATGCATGTGTCACAGCTATATAATGCTACAAAATGTTCAACACAGAGCCAGTCCAGCAGCCACTGCAGAGCCACCGCTGAAGCATATGGGACACAGCACGAGATGTAAATCTGCAAGAGATGATTATCAGATGTTCAACAAGCACAGAACTGGGGGTTGCCAAGGATTCCGCTTTTATGCATCTCTACGCGGACATGGCTGCATAGGACAGCCAACGATGTTCTCGTCTTGGAAGATGTAGTAGAGATAGAAGCTTTTAGCTTGCGCTTGAAACCTTCTTGGAAGATCACGTCTTCAGTGTGGCCTAGTAAGGAACATCACCCGAGTGCAAGAATGTACTGATAGCGGTTTACGCGTAATTGAAAAGGAAAAGCAGCCAATTCTTGCGACCACGTCAATGCAATGCACAATCAATGCTGGGAAAACTGAGCGGCTTCCAGATTTGGGAGCGCATGAGCTAAAGCTCAACCCCGGGTAGTGTTCAAACCCTCGTTTTGTGTTCTGGACAATGTGCGTTTGATATATACATATATACGAGGTTACAGCCTTGAAACCCGAGGATTTTTACACGAGTAACTGGCACAAGCAACGCATTCTTTTTGGTTACTACGACTTGCCCCCGGTAAGCTACGCGTATATATACGTACAGTGTCGGATTAACGGTGCAAGCATGTTAACTTCGAGTATAGTTATAGATGGATGTGTGTAAAAATCAAGGGGTGAAGTGCAGTACATACTTTGTTCCGCCGGCAGAGTGCTTGTAACAGGGTTGTCATGCCACACGCGGAACTACATTGACCTGGTCTATAGCAGATACCCCTATTCTCTTGGAAAAAAGCTATAGACTTGTCCCGGAATATCATGTGATACTTGCTTGACCAATTCTTGACCAAACGAAGCAGGTTGCATGACCAATGAGGTGCGGCGCACTGCGATCTTGCGTTATGAACATTTCGCGTGTACGTACCATAGCAGGTTCATTTTGGTTTCATGAATAAACGTACAGGTATACGTGTAAACATCTACCCTACAGATCAGAATACAAGCACACTGTTCTGGCGCTATATCTAGCGTTTTTCACTGCACAAAGAAAAATCCCCATTCTTGTTACAATGCCGTTTTAGATTAAGTCCAGAGAAGCCATGGTCGAGTCAAATGGACAGACATTCCAAATCCCGGGTGAGGGATATACGCTTGGGAACAGCTTGAGGTTCATGCTGAATAAAAAGTTCGCTTCGCTGAAAATTTTGAGTTGTCTTCAAGCTATTTCCAATCCTTTGCAAAGTTTTGTATTCAGCCAAACTGCTGTGCGTGCAGTCCAGATGTTGTACTTGCTGCAAGCTCACGGCCCCATCCATCTAATGACTTCATCAACGTCAGAATTCAAACGAATGGCAGAGCATCAGCTGTAGACGCTCTTTCAAAGGCCTGTGATGATCTGATTGGCGTCTGTGACCACATTGTTGAGAAGTTTGAGAAGTCAGCGAATGAGTTCGATTCCAAGGAGCAAGGCGTTGCTGACATGGATACTTAGTGAGTACCATCCTGCTCTCTTCAAGATGCGAACAAGCATACTCGAATTTAAAGGTAAATTGCAGCAAATTTTACTTTAGGGTGTTTGGAGAGCTGGCTTCAGCTGCATTTTCTGTCGCGGCTTGCTATCCGCGACTTGCTATTCGCGACTTGCTATTCGCGACTTGCTATTCGCGACTTGCTATCGCTTTGGCCGAGCGGTGTCAGAATTCGGCTTATGATTTAAACTATGACTTCGCTCGAAGTGTAACTGAATTTTTAGAAATTGCTTCGGGATGCCAACTTGGGTTTAGTGTACCAAACAGCGTTCAGTGCTGCCTCAACGTGGCGCTCAAGTGATGTGCTTGTTGTAAATACCCCAACGCCACTTACGTGGCTGATGAGGATAGCTCAGACGCTACATCTTGGTTTGTAAAACAGTACTTGTCGTAGACATGGTATCTCGAGCAATTAGGAAGTCATTAATAGGCGGCATACGCATCTCACTATCGTTGTATGTAAGCTGTATTCGTTGTCACTGTGGTCTGGAGTCCGGGCATACATTAATAAACAAGGACTATTTCGCAAAAGCAATTTACGACGTGCTAGTTTCCTCGGCAGAAGATATATCTTCAAACCGTACTGTATGCGGGACACTTGTCAACTTAGTCACCGCTGACGGGTTGGAATGCAGCCAACAAAAGCACCTTGGGCGAACGGGGCCGAAAATGTCGTACCAGACGATGTGAGCACTGATCCGTTAGCTGTTGTGGGGTCTGAAGGTACTCGTGGGGGTGGCCATCACACTGGTCGCCCTGTTCAATTTCTCATCCAGGCGCACCCCGCTTTACCGCGTCCGAAACCTTTTGCTGAACCTATATCTAGGCAACCTGCCACCAAATGTATTAAATCAAATGCGGATGTGGATCGTGCGCTTAAAGGAAGTACCTTGCACAATTTCGTTGGTTTCACAATGGCCTTGAACGAAGCTGTAGTGGGAAAGAAGAACAGTGACCCGTGCAAGATCAATCCATCGGTTCAAAAACTTCTCGACGGCATCAGGCAGCTTTCAAAATTTGTCAAAGAAACCCCGCGAGTAGATCATGAAGTTCGGTACGGGAACCCAGGCTACAGGGACTGGTTCGACAAGATGAAGGATGCAGCCCCTGAGATCTTGTACAATGTTGTTGGTGAAGATTTAGGAGAGGCCATTATTGAACTTATCCCTTATTTCATCGACAGCTTCGGGAATCGGACTCGGATCGACTACGGCACTGGTCACGAAACAACTTTCGTGTCCATGCTGTACTGCCTCTTTTCCCTGGCGGTGTTCAAGGAAGAGGACTGCCAGGCAGTTGTATTGAAGGTATTCAAAGAGTATATAGCTTTGATGAGGGAGGTTCAGACGACGTATTGGTGCGGTAAACCATGACAATTACGTAGGAACCCAAATTCTTTGCGTGCATTGTTTTTTTTAACTGAGATACAGAACAAATGCGACAGTTGCTGCATTAGGTGCATATCTCAATGTTTTCGCTTTACAGGTTAGAGCCAGCAGGATCCCATGGAGTGTGGGGTCTCGACGAGTATCACTTCTTCCCTTTTGTGTGGGGTTCATCACAGTTGCGAGGGCACGATCTAATTCAACCAAAAAGTATAGGGAATGATGAACTCCTTGCAGCTTATGCTGAAGACTACATGTATATTGATGCAGTTCTGTTTGTGCGTCGAGTGAAGACAGGTCCCTTGCATGAAACAGCTCCAATGTTGTACGACATAACTGCTGTACCAAACTGGGGCAAGGTACGCAGCTCTTCAATTTAGCAGAGATTTATTCTCAGCCCTGCATCTTGCGTTCTTGGAGAGCGACCAATTCTTTGTCTCCTAGCATTCGGGTGTTTTTTAAGTCTCAAGACGGTTGGAGTGTCAATGATGGCACTGGTTTGAACAATGTCGCTCATGAATGTGCTTACAATGTCAGTTGCTGTCCTCGCACGTACTATGGAGGTGTTCTACATCTTTGAATCGCAGCGGGAGGAAAGATTCCCACTGTCGCTTTGCAGTAATTGGTGTATTCTTCTGATTGAGCTATTGATAGTGAAATCATGAATTTATTTTCCGCTGGACTGCAAACCAGGCTCAGGGTGAACGGAACCGCCTCCCATTTTGATATCTTTTCCATTTTCAAGTTCGCGCTTCGCCATCTCGGTTACACTTTTACGCGGGCTGAACCAAGTTCGTAAGGCCTCCCGCTGTAAAGCGCTGTCCATGAAGTTATCCCATATTCTATTAATGACTTCAAATACGTGGTGTGTGGCTTTGTGATATCTCGACGTGTTGCCTTTACGATCTGTGGCTGGAACCGATCTCGCCCAATTATGGGTCGATTATAAGCTTAAAAGAAATAGAAACAATGAAAAATAAACTTAATAATTATGATTCCAGCTGTATTGAGACTCGAAGATCGTTCCGTGCTGTTGGCTCGCTGTAATCGGTAATGTTCGGATTTGAATGTTCGGGCCCCAGCTTCCGGTCTTCTCAAGAGCCACTAAATGCACGGTACAACACGAAAACCTTCACATAACATCAATACTGTTCACCTAGATGGCGGCTTATTTGTTTCGAATTACACTGTTCATTGTAGAGATATTCGAAAATATCCCTTACGGGCACATGCTCTCACGGACTCAAACTGCAGCCCATATTGTACTTTTGCGCCAGAAGTGCCCTCATGAGTTCATAATAACTTTTGACGTACCCTACATGAACGGTACCCGCTCTCACCGTGTGCTCGTTCACTTCACTTGTTCTTCCAACGTCATTTGAGTGAGCCTGTCCTCAAATGCGAAGGTAGCAGCATGCCATGTTGAAGATAACGAGAGTGATTGCAACAAGCGTAGCCCCGGTAGACATGTGAATTCATGACTGGAGTGAAGTATGTAGGACAACACTAGAATAAAGACATTACATCAAATTGCA
>JAULKQ010000599.1:0-18170 GCA_032356285.1 Smithsoniella earleae
TTGGAAGTGTTGTTTGTGTGGTTTGCGAACAGAGCCATATTTCTACACATATGCATAAGAAGCTTGCGTGGGTCGTAAGAATGGCCTATCAGTGTTCCATCCAATTTACCAGTGCCACCCGATTCGTTCACGGTTTTAAACCAGGCGGGCTTTACTTTTTTTGTCTTCTACCATGCTTGTGGACTCTATAAGACTTCGTGTGTCAGGCGGCTTTATTGCAGGGATGTGGTGAACAAGTATTATACGCTGGCTCAACAGAGCCGCGCAGCACGGCCCCGTGAGGGTGCGACAAGCATCGGCGCCCTGGAAGACTTTCGCATGCCTGTGGACGACCACTGGTGGACTGCAAACGTCCTGCTGTACCAGGTGCTGCGTGCTCGGAATTCAACCGTACAGTGGTTCGTGATTTATGATTCATCTTTCGCCGTGTAATCCGATGCTCTAGTGATCCGGTTCGTTAGCTGTAAAATGGGCGACCGTAAGATTACATTAGATTGGACGAGCAATGACGATTTAACCCTTTTTTCGGCGGAATTCGATGCTTTCGGGGAGGACAGGTGGCTGAAAAAGCTGCAGGGCGGGCTCATGCGTTTTTCGCTCGCACATTTCTTACAGTCATTGCGTGCTCGCCAGGAAGTTGGCTTCTGTTACTATGGTACAGCCGCGCAGGCCGACTCCTTGAACTCCCGCTACCGCGGCGCTCTGGAAAGGTTTGTCCGCGGCTGGCGCTTGCAGTTCGATTACCACCAGGAGATCGACTCCGGCGTAATCAAGGACGTCGGCGGTCTGTCGCACGCGTCGCCACCCGCGTGGATTGCGGGCCGCGAGGCGGGGCACTCGTCGCCCGGACCGCTGCCCATGAACCTCAGAGCCATGAGCTACATGCTGCTCTATACTTCCAGCCAGGCCGAAGAATCGCGGAAAGATCGAGATACATCCTGCTACGCTCACGGCCAGCTCAGGTGCGCCGAGTACAACCCGCTCGCATATCATGCATCCGCGCCATGCATACTGAGCAGCTTGTTGTGCGCAAAATTAACGTTGTAAGTCGGCCAAAACTCGCTGAAATGAGTTCTGGCCAGCCCAGACTCCGCGGTCTGCAGTTTTTTGGCCCATGTAATTAAATCCCACCCGAATTTGGTCAGGTGAGAAGTCCTAAGTCGTCCATTATAGATCCTTGACAACTGGGATTGGTTCATCCGCTTGCCAATGCTGTGATATGTGAAGTGGTGGCAAGAGATAGGTCTGGAATTGCCCATTTTCGGTGTTTCACCTGAGCTTGTACATACCACGGAACAGCAAGCTGGCTTCTGTGTTCTCTTCCTTTGCATGAAGCATGGCCTTCGTGTGAGCCAGCACAGGTGTACTGCCCCTATGCGTGTTGATTCAGCTGTGATTGCAGGCACATGCTTGGGCTCAATAGTAAGCAGCAATCTTATTTCTCTGGCGTGGCTATGGGAGGTGCTGCGTGGCCAAGGCAGCCGTTAATTCGTCCACAAGCTGGGCCCCCCAGCTTTGCTGCTGGAGGAGCAAATCCTGTTGTTGTGGAAGGGGCGCTTGTCAACGGCCCCGACGCTGCTGGTCAATACGTTGACTCGCGCCAGCTGCCTCAGTACAACGGCATTGGCATCCTCCACAACTCTCCACTCAGCCTCCTCCTGGCCGCCCTCCATGGCCGGAATCTTGACCTCCAGAGCTGCATCGGCAACAAGCCCATTGACAAGAGGCAGAGGTCACCTTACTCTGTCTCGTAATTGCAACCGCCCTATATATGTTTTGGGATGCACTGTTGCTTGAATAATCTTTAGTTTGTACATAAATTCTTTGATTGCCTTGGATATGAAATGGGAATCTTGTGTAAATTGACTTGAACCTACATCGATCCATGCGAACTCTGTGATTCATGTAGTTGCTACATTGACTTGTTGATGAGAAGCATGAAGCTCAAGGCGATTGACAAATGCTAGAGCAGTCGGTTGAATCACAAGCACCCACTTGAGCAGAAAGCTTGTAGCACATACAGTTTTTAGCCTCCAGTCTGCTCCACTCCGATCAACTGATCATGTTTGCTCATACAATACCTGGTAATCATACTTTAGGGTGCTGTGAGGAAACAAGGCTTTTAACCCAATAAATACTACCTTGCTAAAAGCAGGAAATGGTACGACAAATTTCCAGCAATGATTGTGTGTAGATGATTGAGAGCCATACATTCAATCCATGCTGTCATTTAATGAAGAGTGGCGAGTCCCAGGAGAGGTCCCCCAACTGTCTGGCTGCTTAAACCACGAGCCTTCGAAGTTGGCTAGATTCTGGAGTTGCTCGAACTAAACATTATTCATTCAAATTCATTAAAGGAAGAAAACTCACTTGAAATACAATTACAAAAAGCCACTATATGCTGAACATTTTGCATATTCATCCATCAACACAGAATCCCACTCACATAGCTGGCGACCTGATCCTCAAGAACAGCAGCAATACTATTTTCTCACTGTCACATTCCTGAAAACATTGCTTTGACAACTCTGGCCTTGACTGTTAAAATCCGTCTCTCCTTGAATCCGCTCACCACGAATAATTGTTCCTTGCCGGCTCTGTGCAACGGCTGGAGCTCCCAACCCGGCCGCCACTTCTGCGATTTTATGTTCTAGAGTGTGCTGGTGAGCCTCAAGTGCATCAGTCTATAAACAGCGCAGAGTCACAGACTGTTACAACTGATGCATGACTGTCAAGAGCCTAAAACCGCCAACCAGCTCGTCCTCAAATTCTACACCATCAACCATGCTTTTGTAGCCATGGGTGACAATGTTTTGGATAGAGCAAAGTTTGGTGCTGCAATGCCTAGTGTTGAGTCATGCCACAGGAAAATAAAGTAGCCAAGTGCATATTTATCCTAAGTATAAATATGGTTATGCACAGTTTGATTCAATCATCCTGAAAGAGTGCAGAAAGTGTGTTCAAACCACCTCCCCTGATCGGAATTGAATCACCAGTACCTAGAGTGTGATTAATTGGTTGAGAAGGCTACTGGTGGTGTTCCAGTTCGTGTGTAACAAGCCCACCTTTTCCAAGACAGACTTAACAAGCCACAAGATTTCTGCCAACTCACTGTGCTCATCTGGTGACTTAGGCGGGCACTCTGAAGGGCCAGCTGTTTGGCCACCCTTCAAATCCAAGATACCCTGCCCCAGGGTGTGTCTAAAATTTCTCGATTCCCAAGCCTGAGGTTTCCGGACACGTTTCGCATTGTCAGCTACTTCAGGACTCGGCCTAGAGCCCGCTGGTGTCGTATTTAAGTCCATGCATCCCTAGAACAGGGACATACGAATCTATAACCATGCCCTGCTCATGCTTTTCCTGCCTGAACAGCCAACCTAGACCCCGTCAAAGTCAATGAATACCTTATACAGGATACCACCAACAGCTACATAGCACCAGCACATGGATGACTGCACCAACAAATCTCACTATATGGTACTTGTTCTCCTTTCGCTCACAGCATTCTTCCATGGACTAAAACGAGGTGTGGTGTATACACAAAAGCGTACGGAGGGGCTTACAGTTCTCTTATGTTGGATTGAACTGCCAGGTAGCTCAACGAGCACTGACTCATGCACTTCTTGATAGCAGACGAAGAAATGGAGAGGACGTCGCAGTTGGAAAGAGCAACTGCGTTATTGACCCGAGGGCTGGGGAATAGCAGGGAGTTCAGGCCAAAGTAAGCACCATCTGACAGCATGTTTGAGATCACATTATTTTGGTTCATGATGACGACCTTACCCTTCTGGCAGATGCTCAGATGAAAAGAGAGTTCCCCTTGATGAAAGATGTACTCTCCTGGACAGCACAGGTGGCACAGTTTGCCAGCTGTTGGCAAAACGAATGAGAAAATCGGGCACAGGATACGTGTGCGCCATGGTGGAGGCTGCTGCAGTTCACCTTTGAGATACACACTGAGGTCCAGAGTCAGCGCAAGAGCTTCCAAGAAGGCTGTGCGCACTCCAAAGAAGAGAGGGATCTTGGCCAGAGTGGACTGGTACAGTTCATTGCTCATGTCAGTGCAAAGCGGGCGTGGTAGATCATTGAAATGCCGCACCAAGTCAGGACCAGGGTGATTATATGATTGCAGAAAGTCATAGTAGTCCTGCAGCCCATGCTAGTTAATCCAGCCACCACTTCTGAATCTAGCCATTAGTAACAAAGACAACTTCACATCCAATGGGTTCAAAGGTAGAAGTTGAAGGCTTGAAGAGCTGAATAACCTATTATTAGGACAACCTGGGTAATCCAAGATAGTAGAAGACTTCAGTGAAAGCTCGCAAGGGAGCTGACCCACGGCCAGGCCTACCCACCATTGTGGCACCTAGGCCCCTGGTGACCACTCATGCAGATCACACGGATCTACCATCCATATCTCGCCATTAAATCCGTACACTTATTGAGTGACGAACTATGAATAATCTTATGCACTTGTCACTGGATGTGTACACAGGGCGTAACAACAACATGCTCAGAACGCATTCCAGGGATACAAACTTGCACTCTTAAATGCTCATTGTTGTATCAAACTCAGGCCGCCTAAGCAAGAATATTGAAGCAACTAATGCAACATCACAACCTGCCTTACAAGACCCTGGTGCCACATGTAGGCAAGGGCTACTTGTAGTTGCACAACCTACATTGGAGCTGTGTGGTGCAGTTCCATGTGCACAGAGCAGCTGACCTGAATCCTCGACTGAAGAGGAGGTGAAACGTTGAGATAGCGCATAGCCTCCTGCAGTAGCTCTGCCTTTTGCTGGTGCCTTGCAGCAGTTGCATTGAGATTGCTCACCAGCAGCGCCCTGTGGTGTATACCAGCTCAGTACAACACAATGAGATGTAGAGCAAACAGGCGAGAATTGAGGAAGCGTACATGTTTCCGACAATAGTCGCATAGAAGTTTGCTCCAAGAACAAGCATGACACTGCACAAACAGCATTGCTATGCTATACTTTACTTCATACAGCAAACTCTAATCTTGCCCGTATTCTGTGATTCGCACCAGCAAAACACTGTCTCGACATTATTCTGCAGCAGAGTTTTGAGAGTGAGCCCTTCAAGCCTCGGACAAATTGTGCTCACACAGGTTGCACCACAGAAAAGGAATCCATACCTGCGGGTTGATGTTGTCACCAACCATCAGCAAAAACGATCCATAGAAGCAGTCGAGGTAGGCATCTACGAGGCTGCCGGTCCTCTCTATTGTAAAAGTGAGATCGGGGTTGTATATGACTAGCATGTGCCACATGCAAGCTGTCCAATGAGCAATGAGGCACATCATGCACATGAGCCTAAATATTCTAAACACCTGTGGGCACGGTATAGCTATTTATTACACCATTTCACCAGAATACAGTCACGATCTTCGAAGCAAGCTTGCGCCTTGGCGCCGTACATTCGCATTTTTTACCTTCTCCAGGAATCGCAGCAGTCGCCCCAACCTGAGAAGCCTTGGTGTCTGCACTTCTGGATATATGTGGTACCGGTTCGCGACAATCGCCACCCGACACGATACTCTGCCGTGATATTGGCGTCTGAGCTCCTCCGGGGGTTGCTCACCTTAAGGAACGCGAAGTACGTCAGATTAGAATTCCCACTTATCCCAAATATGAGAACGATGTACTCCAGCGGCAGGGAGGCCAAAAAGTCAATAGGGAACCAGGATCCCAAGTAGTGGGTTGCAATTTTTGCACCGTCGCGAATGATTTCGCCTTGATGCCCGACGTAAGCTGTTCTAAACGTGTAAAAAACGTCTAGCGCGAAGATGGCATCTATGATATCCTCCATCAGACTCTGAGCTTGTGACTTGGTGTACGGAAACGCGGCCTCGTGCGGGACAGAAACTGCATTGTAAATGACGAACGCAAGAATTAAGAAGTCCCAGTACCTGCGGAGTGAAGTTTAGAGTACAAGCTCTATCCTTAGCGAAAGAACGGCGAGGTTTAGTTGTATGCATAAACTTGAGAACTCTGGACATCGTAGGTATTCTTGCCTGCGTTTCCAATCAGTCGGTAACACAATCGGCAGCTGCGCATCTAGCCACACGAAAGTGTTGATCATAAACCGGCCATACGCCCTTCTCTTGCGTTTTCTGCGATTTAGATGTCCAATGCGCGCTGAATTCAGAGACTTGGACCCCACAGAGCTCATCTGCAGAATCACATCACGCCTGCGCTAAATGATTGAAGAATCCTTAGACTCAGCAGCAACCTCGTGCACAATGTGGGGAAATTAATTTTAGTACATAACACCTGTGCGGAAATAAATATGTATGAGGTGTAAAAATGCACAGAATTATGGAATAAAAATAGGTCAACTTGCGCAAGTGTGAACCTTCTTTACTCCTTCCATCTTGCCCGAGTTCTGGAACCTCAGGAGTCGGGAACTCTCTTCTTCCTGTGAAAGTTCGCTGATTTCTCGTTTCTGCTGCATAACGTATAAGTTTCCCATGGCGAGGTGAGAATCCTCTGCGTTTGTACTGGCATAGGCATCCAAGTTCCAATCAAGTTGCCGGCCATTGTGACCTTGCTGAAAAAAGGCTCCATTTTGATTGTGATATCGAGCAAGCACAGTTCGAATCAGGTATTGTGCTCCAAGTTGGCATAAAGTCGTGAATGGCAACCTTGTGACCCGATAGCTCGTGCTCGTGACTCGAAAGCTCATCGACTTCAGAATTATTATGCTGCCTGATTGTCTGTTGTCTTACAATATGCACCACTTCCATCTTTCATGTATCCAAACTGTGTGCAATGATTTCGACTCGTGCAGCTACTCCTTTGAACCGAGGTCAGTTGTTACAGACTCATCAGCGAGTTCGAAACTTCGCTTCGGGAACGGAAGTTGCTTAATTTATGTGTATGGTTGTTCTGTACAAGGTAAGGACACGAATCACTCAATTGCCGGTTCTAAACCAAATCTACATCTATACCACTCCTAGAAAATTCAGGCGACTGACGTCCGGCATACAATGGAGTATGTTCTCGGTTTCCAAAGAAAATACGGTAAGGCCGAAAGTGTACCCAAACAAAAAAGGAAAGGACCTGCCAGCTACAAACACGTCGCGTAGTCTCGAAGCGTGCTGTTCCCGATCTACACATAATGTGATGGTGCCTGGTCCACGAATGTGATACAATTTCAACCACTTGTGAATCTCGTTGTGAGCACAGTACATATCTAGAAATGAAAGCTTGGTTGTGCACAACATGTAGAGTTCTTTTCCTTAGAATGTACTGAAAACACGTCGCGCCGTGCTCAAGTGTTGTACTGCAGTCCTGTTGGCAAGTAAACGCAGTTGCTTTCTTCTATTGGACTTTAAAGAACGAGTTTCCCACAGATAAAGTTTCCATACCAAACGAACTACTAGCCCAGTGAGTAGGTTGTCACTACCGCTGACCAGTTTTACTCTATGCACATAAGGTTGAAACCAATGAAATTCACTCTCTGTAAACATCTTTCGCTTCTTGTTCAACCCCAGGCAAGGATAAGATGTCGGTCTTTCAGTGTTGCAACGAGGTGTGGCGCAAAGCGATATGTCCTGCACACACAAGACATTGTCATGACTTGATAGGCCATGATTGAAAAGTAAATACTATACTTCCCTCTCTTGTTCCCGATACATTGATGTTCTTGCAGCTCCATAACCATTACAGCTCCTGACGATTGGCACTTGCACGTTCGCGATGGTCCGGGGATGCAGAGCGCGGTGCCACATTCAGCGGCAGTATTCATGCGAGCAATAATTATGCCAAATCTTGTTCCTCCAGTTACCACTGCTGATATGGCGGTTTCATATTCGGAGAGAATCAAGCACTGCGTCCCTAACACGCACAACTTTGAGCCACTGATGACATGTTATCTCACGGATAAAACAACTCCCGAGGATGTTTACAACGCACATAAGGCCGGGATTGTTGCCTACAAGCTTTATCCAGCTGGGGCGACGACAAATTCCGATTCGGGAGTCACAGATTTGCGCAACGTGCTTCCGGCACTGAAGACTGTTGCTGAAGTTGGCATGGTACTATGCGTTCACGGAGAAGTGACAGACCCAAGCGTTGACATATTTGATAGAGAAAAGGTGTTCATACACAAGCGTTTGATTCCCCTGCTGTCTGCAGTACCCGATTTACGTGTTGTCATGGAGCACATTACCACAAAGGATGCTGTAAACTTCGTTTTTAGTGCTGGTGAGCGCGTAGCGGCTACAATTACACCACAACACATCCTACATAATAGGAATGCTTTGTTCACGAAGGGCTTGAGACCGCACTTTTGGTGTTTACCAGTTTTGAAGCGGGAAGAGCATAGAGAAGCTGTGATGGAGGCAGCAATCTCTGGTGAAGAACGATTCTTTCTTGGCACAGACTCTGCACCACATCCAATCGAGGCAAAGGAAAGTGCATGCGGGTGTGCAGGCGTGTACAGTGCACCTGTCGCACTTCCATTGTATGCCCATGCTTTTGAGAAAGCGGGAGCTCTTGATAAGCTTGATGCATTTGCCGGGAAGCATGGACCAAAGTTTTATAAACTGCCTGTTAATACCACTAAAATTACTCTAGTGAAGGAACCCTGGACAATTCCTTTGTCTTATGAATTTGGCCACAGTACAGTTGTTCCGATGTGGGCAGGCCATACAATTGAGTGGAAGGTTGTGAAATAGCATCTTCAGGACCTTGTGTAACCCTACCTTCGAGGCTACTGCATATACGAGCCAATCTGAGATGGGTTTATGTTCCAAGTTTGAAGGTTGGTCTCCACAAATCATGTGACGTCTGACTGAAACATCTACTCAACTACTCACTCAAGCAACTTGCTGTGTTACTTGAGCTTCGTCATTCATACTCTTTGGCTTGGCATTCATGAGTGTATGAAGCATCCTAGGTGTTCGATGTGTGCGATTGATATAGTGGACAAGTTGCGGTTAATGATTGATTTTGTTCGATTGGAAGCTTCAAGTTTGCAAGCCATCTCCTCGGCACAATTTGCTCCAGGTGCTGTGCTGTGTATCAGCACCTCATGATTTGCTGCTTCACCTGCTTGATTACATGGACGAATTGTGACAAGCTTGCTGTGAATATCGCCTCAACATGAACAAAAATATTACTTTTGCTGTTCCTGCAGTGTGTGTGGCCTTCACCCTGCTCTGACACAAGATTTGACCTATCACTCAACACATTACAACAAGAGGTTGAATATAAAACGAGAAATATCCTCAACATACTTGCAGCATGTGAACAATGACTTTCATCAGAATACTGCAAACTATACTGTAGATTACATCACTTGTTCCATCGTGTCATGCCATTGAGTGGAAGTTGGTCTCACAGACATGTCACACTTGTGGACACTCTGTGAAGCATTACTGGACGTCCAGGGCTATCATTACGAAGAGAAACCAGTTACCCACAAATGGCAACCTCTTGTAACCACGCCAGGGCCAGGTCCCAATTTTCTAGAAGTCTCAGCCATGGGCAGCTACGCGCCATGGAAAGTTCGATCCTGTACTCGCACTCACCAGGACTCGAACCGATGTATCTCGCCCTGGCCCGTTAACCGGACAGATTTTATTCCCAGACAATAGAATGCTCCCTCATAGGCAAACGAATCATCGAATCAACTGAAGCGATTCTTATGGATTTAATCTAGTAGCTATGCCCTGCTGAGCATGTTGCGTTGGCTAGGGCGTTAAAATTTTGGCTCGCAACGCTGTCGAAATAACGAGGCGGGCAACAGCACACCGGACACATCTATGGACGGTGCCGAAACTTTGTTATCACGTTCTCAGGACAAGTATCTTCTCATGAGGTCTTCCACAATTATTATTTGTTCTACCTCCTAGCTTCGAAACTTTCATGTCCAGCTCGTTTTGAATTGTTGCAAGACTTTCCTGGGCGGTAATGATAGCCATTGTATCTTCCTTTGTAATATGAAATGAAATTTCGGCTTTTGATGTGGGCTGTGGCTGAATAACTCCAAAGCATTTACTCCAAAGCATAACTCCGAAGCAACACTCGCCCGAGCTGGTGGGCCTGCACCAACCCGAATCAGAGGATGAAACCTGACAGTGTGCATCCTCGGAGACGATGAAATAGTCAAAAGAGTACCTAGTGATTGATATCCACACTGTCGAATGGTACATGTTCGATTGTCCAAGCGTGGGAATATTTGGCTGCCATGGAACTTCAAAATTATGGTGTTTAGCTACTAGCATTTGCTTTAAATGCAATTGTAAATAGGTGCACAGCGACGAGTGCACATATCAAAAGCAGCGTTTGCAAAATTCTTTCATGAGGACAGTAGTGTGCCTCTTATTAAGGGCAATAGGTACATGTTTCAGCGCTACGTCGGCTCACTTGCAAGAAGTTTAGGGCGTGGCTTCCAATAAGGAGCGCTTGGACTCGAGCCAGCCACAGGGTTCGTCAAAGATTGAGCTGCAACGCAGGGAATTTCGTTCAGTAGCCCATAGGCAACCATGGCCTAATAGACATAACTACAATATTTTAAGATGGTTCAGACGGGGAGTGAAAATTTTGGACTTGCTGTATAATTTTCTCCCACATCGACCGACTATTAGGTACATTAAAATGCGCACCAACACTGCAGCTGATATTCCTTGCAACAGTTGTGTGCTGAAAAATTGCAGAAAAATTCACATACTGTCAAAAGCTACCTGGCCTGGTACAAATATATTTGCCGTACTGAACGATGTCCTATCTGTGGTGTAGTAAAAAAATTTTACACTGATGACCTGATGACCTGATGAAATTCCAGCAATTCAGTTGATACACACTATGCCCACAACCGAACTGCGTGCTCGATATGCATGGCGCCATTTACTTACATGCATGTCCACTAGTATTCACCTTCGCAGCAGAGAATCACCCCGAAGTAAAAAGCTGTACCCCACAAGACTGGTAGATAATTTACTTTGCAGATAGTTGAAAATCGTGGGCGGGCTATGTATAGAATGCTTGGCAACAAGGTTATTGCTTTCGGATCTTCACATTCATTCTTTACGCGCTAGTACTGAGAATCCAAGTTCGAAATTGAATGGGTGCCAAAAGAAAATTTTCTCCTGCAACAATGTCTGTGAGAGTAGCTCACGCGCCGAGACGATTTGTGCGTCCGACTACACGTAATGTGGCAAACGCAGGCTGCTCTTGCGAAAGAACGGCCGGCAGAACTTTAGGTTGTCGTAATATATCCCCATGGAGTTTTCAAAGCGCAGAAAATGATTTCCTTGTGAGAAAAGTTCGGACTTTGGCAGCTCAGAGTAGTGGGAATCTAGCTCAAGATGGGAATTCGAGCTATCAACGGAAGGTGCACATCAGAGCTCGCTGATTTCGTGGATGGTAAGGCAGCACCGTGAGCGTCAACCAGGAGTTTAACACGATCATATAATTATCCTACTTCAACTTCTTACAGCTTGAAATGCAGATAGTCAGAATATCTGCGGTTATCATGTTTTCTTGCATGATGCTGCGAGTCAACTTCTCAGCTGCTGCCCCCACGATTGCTGCAGATTTTGGGCTTTCAATGGTTCAACTAGCGTATATACATAGCTCATTTTTGGCAGGATACCTACTGGGGCATATCCCAGCCGGTGTATTGGCAGATAGGGTTGGAGGTGCTAAAGTACTTTCCATTGGGGCTACTGCATGGGCTACGGCCACATTCTTACACGCAGGGTTAGCCATCACACCACGGGAGCTTGCACCGCTAGTTCTTGCCTTTCTAAGATTTTGTGTTGGGTTCACTACAGCTGTTGCTGTCCCTGGTCTAGCAGCAACACTAGCACAAGCTCTCCCGGAACAAAGGCGCTCTCATGCCATGTCAACATGCTACGGTGCTCCTCTATCTTTCACCCAAATACCCACCAATGTTCTTCACACAGCATCAGTAGATGGGAAATGAAAAGTGATAGAGCATGCTAACCAAATTTTCAATTCCATTTTCTGCAGGGTGGTTCAATATTGGGTCAGTAGTTGGCTTGGCAGTAATGCCACTGCTATCCAGCTTCATGGCTTGGCCAGATGCATTTGCGGTATTCGGTGTCTTAGGGGCGCTGATTGGTATAGTGGCCTGGATACAAGTAACACAGGGAGGAAATAGTGTGAACCACGAAATCCCATCTCGCAGTGAATCAGAGAAAGAAAGTATGAGCGAGGAACCTAAGAAACAATGGCTGAACTTCAAGGAGATTAGAGAATATATGGCGTTAATTTGGGCCCACTCTGTGATCGGTTGGGGATTTTTCATGTTTCAAAATTGGATACCAACCTATCTCCAGCACATGAATGTGACTGACCCGGTGTCAAGGGGATTATTATCTGCACTGCCCTGGGTTGCTCCAGTTTGTACAACATTTGTATTCCGCAGCGGATTTGAACATCTACGAAAACAGGGTGTGAGTGCCTTCAAGTCACAAAGTATAGCGCATGCAGTGGCTTGCTTGGGTGCTGCTGCTGCACTTGTGCCTGTGGCGTTATCCAGCACTGTTTCTCCTTACATTGGCTTATTGTGTATTGGATTGGCCTTGGCACTGCAAACTGCAAATTATTCTGGTTTCCATTCCTATGTTCAGTACTGCTACGCTGATAGAGCTGGTGTGCTCCTTGGTGTTACAAACTCTTTTGGTATCATCACTGGCATAGTGGCAAATCTGGCTATGGGCTGGTGTCTCAATATAACCCAAAGTTATACACCAATGTTTGCTGCAACAGTGGTAATGTATTTTTCTTCATGGCTTGTATGGGTGCTGTCATTGCACGGAGATAAGTCAGCTACCGAGTCATAGATGTGGATGAGTTTGGTGTAAATTTAAGTGTCGAGGGACTTTGACAGTTGCCTGTGCCAGGTGTAATAACTGCTGATTAATATTTTTTTCTACCTCACACATTCCAGTGTCATCAAGGGTCTCTCTGCGAAGCTTATCATGTATTTGTTGAATCAAGAATTCTTGTGTGTCTTTGGCCGCCAGCCTGCTTGCTTCAAGCTTGAATTTTTCAGCCTTGGCCCTCTTTTCGTCCTTCGCCCTCACCTGAGTTCCCACAAATTTTTCATTAGCACACGGCTCTGAATCACAGTACTCCATTGGGGTAAAAAATATTGTGCACCTCTGCCATGTATTTGTCCTCCTCGCTTGCTGCTTGTGCTTTGACTTTGGTTTTTAGTTCAATTTGCTTGGCCCACGCCTCGGTGACTTCTTTAGCCATTGATTCTTTTCTGGCAGCCTCTCTAGCAACTGTCTCCTGATAAACCTGTTCACTTTTCACTTCAGCCTCCTTAATGAGGCGATTTTCCCGCTCAGCTCGACTGTTAGCCTCAGCAACAACCAAAGCAGCGGCAACTTCACTTTTCCTTGCCACAGATTCCTGTTCAGATGTTGATTTGAACCTACTTGCCTCAGTTCGTAGGACGTCTGAGTTTTCCAGATAATTTGCGAAATGCAAAACAAAACCCAGTTCTTTCGGCCGGTGAAAAAACATGAAAGAGCGACAGCCAACATGCCTGGAAGTCCTTCAACGCTTGTGCGCGCTTTATTTCTCTCTGTTCCAAGCTCGTGATTGCAGCCTGAACCAGACGGTTCTCTTCAGCTTTCTCAGCATCATCGTCGGCTTTCTTTGCAACCAAACGCTGTTCGTTTTCTCTACGCAATTCCTGTTGCTCTTTAGCTAACTGTGTCGATTTGTGTGCAGCTGCCGCTTTGTGCTCTGCTAAAAGCTTTGAGACTCTTTCCAGTTCCATGCGCTCATCTTCGCGTTTGATGCGGTCTTTTCTTTCCTTTTCGGCGCTGCAACATTCGCCTCATATCCATGACAAGTGTACGGATGTGTCGGGCACTTCAGCGGCATTACACTCCAACAGGCATTAATGTTTTTTTAACTAGTTAACACTGAGTTGCTGCTTGTTAACTTCGGTTCCAGAATTTTCGAGCGCACCGGAATGCGCGTATCTGCTGATCCGCCTCTTGTTTCAATTTCAAATGAGACTGCAGCCGTTTCGCCGCTTCATTCTTTTCCTCTCGCGCATATTTTTCAGCAGTCTTCATCAAAGCCTCTTTATCTTTCTTCACGGCTTGGCTAGCAGCTATTCTTCGGCTTTCTACCTCCTACACTATACCCGCTCGCCTACTGAATACGTTACGTGCATACCGTCCCACCCTTACAGCAAATGATAAAAACCTTCAATTGCTCGTCTAGTGCAACTCTTGTCCGCAATTGTTGGTCTCTGATGCGAAGTTTCCGCTGCTTAGCATCTTCTATTGCGCTGAGCGCATCAAATGTGTTCAGCAACGCCCATTCCCCAGTTTTCACAGTGCCCTGCCTCAACTTGTTCATTTCGGCTAGCACATTGTGAGGCATGCAGTCCAGATTAGTTGTTGTAGCACAGGCCATTTTGCGCCCTTTCTGTTTCCGTTCGGCTTTCGATATCTTACCAACGGATCCAGTTTTACGCTCTCCCAGTGGCAGAGGGTCTTCCACTGACAGAGCACAAACACGGTAGCGAGCTGGTGTATAGTTGCAGTGAGGCTGCATGTGGCTGAGCGCGCTGAGGCGACACGAATGTAAAAATTATCAAAACAGGATTGCCAATCATGTTCTCATTGTATGGAATCCAACTCATTTTGCTGCACCTTAAATCGAATAGACGTACTCTGTCTTCAACCCTTCGTTTCCCTCCAGCGGTGTCGAGAATGGCAAGGAGGGCTTTTGAGCGCTGTTCAGGCGCCAACATCCCGATTCACCGTTGAAGGGATTCCTGTTAACGAGTTACTGGATATGATTGTCCCATCACCAAAAAAGAAGCACGTAATGGTCTGGTCTCATACAAACTCGCATCTCGTCCAGAGTAACACCGAAGGCTTGAACTTTGTGCATGATGTGGGCAGCTGTAAATTAGGTGAACAAAATTCATGCGAACTTTGCATCAGGACGCTGCACAAGAGCTTGAAATACCAATGAAGTTAGCGGGACCCGGACAAGTGGGGTGATGTGCCTGAGCTGGGGTACCGTTATCTCGAGATGGCCCAAGACATTCAGCGTCCCTCACATAAGCCCTCATCAAGGCGATTAGGGCACATCACCCCAACAGTTGTGAACTAATAACGAATAGTACGAAGGATGGAGCTGGTCTGACTTGTCGGTAGACTTCCCCGCTCACGTTCTACGCTACAGCGCGCTACACGCAGTCGTTGCTTCCCATTAACCCTAAAATTGGCATCAAGACCCCTAAGATCTGTAAATAGTCTAACTAGTTATGGATCGGATGTATGGGTGGAAGCTGTACCTCACCAATCACAATGTTGGGCTGTCCCGTTCGAAGGAGGTTTCTGAGGGACTATGTACTCTATACATTCACTACATCTACCAAAGTATTTCAAATTCTGCACCTTCGTGTTTTATACATCGTAGTCAACAAAAGCAGACGCTCTGGTCCCCAAATATGACGGTCTGGTTACCATTGTACAACGCACCCTCCTGTCAGACAAGCAGTGTGGACAATATCCATCATGCGCTTTTCAGGGACACCGGCAAGCTCAATGTAGAACTGAGCAGTGGCTAGAGCGTCCTCGCACAGGCGCAGGCGAACGTAGCCCTACGCTAGCACACCGAATCCCGGGAGCAGGACATCGTTCCATATGCCGTACGCATGACGAGCTTCCAATCCCGTTTCGTGAGGCGTAAACGTCCGCCTGTCGAAATTATTACCTCCATTTTAAACAGGGCTTTGGCTCGTTGCATGACGTAAGTCCGTGGCAAAGCATTCAATGATGCAGTGGTGTTACCTTATACTTCTAATCGAATGGGTGACTTTTTGTGCTCCAAATATTAAAAGTGTAGTCACCGCTGGTTAATCCGAACCGCTCTACAATCCGGACCATCGATAACTCGGCACTCTGTAATCCGGACAATTCTCTGCGGCACTCCACTACTTATTACATAAGTGTCCCCGGTTGGAGGAATATGGCAGAAACCGTCCAACCGAAGGGTTTAGTATCATAATATCAATGACCAATAACCTCTGTTGCGTCAATCTCACGTGCTTTTGTAGATAAAGGTGTGAGTCATGTCCTCTTCTCATCAAGTCAAGCAGAACAGGTCACAATATGATTGGACTTTAGAAGATAAAACATGGCTTCTAGACTAGACATCAAAGAATAAAATGTTAAACAATACCGAACTCTGCGAAGCATTAGCTTGGCATTTAATTGAGAATAAGGCACCTGAACAGATTGAGGTTGCACTGCCGAGGGACCAAACTGTGTCGTACTGAAAGCGCAGAGAGAAGAAGCTTAGAGACGGTTTGGTTAGGCAAGTTGAATCAGAGCTTGATTAATGTAAAATGAACCATCGTAATTGTACAAGCTTGCTCACTTTTTTCATCCGAAATTCGCATTTCGAATTCTCACTTTTTTCAGTTGAAGTTTGCTTACTTCACGTTGGTGAGTCCTGAACACCCCTAACCCCACTTGTGTAGCATGATCTACAGCAGTGCATTGATTTACATGCCGGATACGAAGATTATGGCTGCATGAATAGCAGGCAGGGCCGCCTGGCACAGGCATCAACAGAAGAACCTCTACCATACTTGAGACAGCTATCAAGGGTTTAACCTGGCCCAGTTTTCAGAGGAGACTGTTGGCTGCTTAGGCTTTCTTGCCAGCACTTTCAAGGAAATCGCCATTGCCCTCACTACCGGCCAACAATAAGTATTTAACAGGGGCTTTTCTTCTTTCTCAAGAGCGGCTTGAGTGCTCTCCATGGATGGCACACTTCTGCCCTTCCGAGGCTCACCATGACATTGCAAAACACCTAGCCTTCCTTGGCATCAAGACTTCATCACTGCCAGGGCTTCAAGAGTGGATGTTCAAGAGTGTTCAAGTGTGTATGCTAGGAAGGAATGGATCTCAGCTGCTATTTCTGAAAAAGAGTTATAGGGTTCGTTGTTGGCATCATATTTTCGAGAAGGTTGTTCTGGTTTGAATGTGTGGAGGCAGAATCTGCTGGTCGTCCCGAACGGATCCAAACTGGACGATTTCACCGAGGAATGTTGTGCGAGTACGCTTGTATTTTAGAAACAGTGTAACTACTGGTGGACCTGTGCACTCATGCAGCCATAAGTTTTTGTGACACACCCTGCACCTACTCCAAGATTTGGAATCTCATACTCACACCATACAGTGCAAGTGGCACTGGCTTTCCAGCCAATTACAGTGAGTATTGAGGTTTGAATGGGGGTGCGTCTAAACGGTCATGAAATTCGCGATACCCGAACATCGATCGCCGACTGCATCACCCTAGCGACCCGACCATGGCATCAAATTGAGTATGAGCACGATTTTAGTTATGAAGCATTCAGCCTGAAATGCAGTCGGTGCATGTTCGGCTCAGGTTCAGCCGCAGGGCGGAGTGGGTGGCCATGTGAGCACATCACAGCAGACTGTGCCACCAGTGAGGTTGCATTCGCCGTTGTACTCAAATTTGCCAACACTCTGCTCTCAGGCTCCCTGCCACCTGTTCCAGCTCTCTATGCAAGTCGGCTGATACCCCTTCGCAAAACCTCAGGTCAAGTCAATTGCTATTGGGGGGGTGTGGCTCAGGTTGGCCTCTAACTGCGCCATGGTGGTTTGCTCTAGTGTAGGCTTAACCCTGGCCCCGCTCCAACTCAGAATGGGGGTGCAGGGGGGAGCTCAATGCCTGGGGCATGCCATTCGGGCCGGTGCAAGGATACCTGACCAGGTAACCATCCAACTCGACTGGAAAAATGCATTCAATACAGTTTCCAGGCAGAAGCAGTGGCTGCCAGGGCCCCCCAGCTCATGGCCTACGCCAGCTGGTCCTACGCCCAAGCAAGCCCGCTCTACCTGTCAGGCAGCCTCACACATCCACCAGCGCAGTTGGCTTCGGAATCTGGAGTACGGCAGGGGGACCCTTGTGGTCCGCTGTTCTTTGCCATAGCACTGCAGCATCTCCTGGAGACCGTAAGCACCCTGTGACTGGCTGTCGGATGCATCGCATACCTTGATGACACATTCCTGCAAGGACCCCCAGCACAGGTGACAGAAGCCTTCAGGGAACTGATCAGTCTGGGATCTGACATAGGGTTGCAGGTCCAACTACAGAAGT